>JACVTC010000023.1:1105000-1107500 GCA_016946835.1 Neocallimastix lanati (nom. inval.) | reverse complement strand
AAGTAATAATCCTTTGTTTCTATTTTATATTTTTATATACTATATTCATATATAATTTAAAAAAAAAAAAAAAAAAAAAAAAAAAAAAATATTAGTTCATATTATTAAATTAATATTATATTAATTAATACTAATTTTAAATAAATATTGTAGAAAATTTTTCATAATAAGAATATTTGAAAAATAAATAAATAAATAAATAAAATTTTAAGTCTATTTATTTTAATTTTTCTTTTATTAGTATATAACTTTTTTAAAAAAAAAAAATTAATAATAATAAATAATAAGTAATAATTAAATATTAAATATTAAATAATAATTAATAATTAATAACTAATAATTAAATATTAAATATTAAATATTAAATAATAATTAAATAATTAAATTATAAAGTTTCATCATAAAAAAAAATTTTTTTATTCTTTTTTCCTTTTTTAATCTTTTTTAATACCCCTTTACAAAAGTTTAATTTATTCATTAAATACACTGTTACATCAATTTATTTCTTCATTTATTATTATTAATTTTTTTTTTATTCTTTTATTTTTTTTTTTTTTTTATTTGACTAAAATTATTAATAGTTTTTTATTATTTAAATTTTTTATTTTTAATTTAATTTTATTTTTACTGTATTTTATGTTTACTTTATTATATTATTTTTTTTTTTAGTATTGTATCCACACATGCATTTATTATATATATTTTAATGGAACATCATTATTATTATTTTTTTTAGATCATTCTTAATAAATGAAATTAAATTTTTTTTTTCTATAAATAAATGACAAAAGTGCAAGAATTTTTTTCTTTTTTTTTATCTCTAGCAAAAAATATTAAAAATTAGTTATTACTTATCATAATAATAAAATATAAAAAACATAATAAAAATTAATAGTATTACTGTATTACTGTAAAAAAAAAAAAATTTAAATAAAATATATTAGAATACAATAAAATGAAATTCTGCAAATCTATTCTTGCTTTATTTGTTTTTTCCTCTGTTTTAGCTGGTACCTGTGATATTCAATGTAAGAATAATAGCTTAAATTGTAGTACTGCTGGTAATGAAATTTTCCTATACCACAATGGAAAATTATGCTACATTAGTGACATCTCAGCTGGCCCAATGGATGAATCTGCTTCTCTTGTTGGTAATGATTTCACCAATGAAAATGAAAAGGTTTTAATTAGTCGTATTAGACAAAGAAAGTATCAAGTTAATGGTTGGTTATACTGCTCTACTGGTAAAAAATCTCAAAATTATGTTAAAGAATCTAAAATTAGACTTGAAAATCTTGAAGGTCAAAATTATAATAATATTTTATGTAGAAAGAGAGATTATGGAAAATTTGGTATTCCAATCTCTGATAAATTCAGTTCCAACCCAATTACCCATGCTACTGTTACCTCTGTTAATCAAATGGACTCTGGTATTGTTGATGGTAAGGTCAAGTTAGTTAACAATGTCAATTATCTTGATGAAAATGATAAGCCAGTCTTTAAGTGTGAAGAAGCTGTTTCATACAAGGTTTACTTTGGTGAAAACAGTTGGACTTCATGCTAAATATTAAATAAATTTTAATAAAAAATATAAATATATAAATTATTTATCTAAATCTAAAAAAATAATAAAAAAATAAATAAATAGTAAATAAATAAATAAATAGTAAATAAATAAATAAAAATAGACTTTAATATTTAAAATAATAAAGCAAATATTAAAATAAATTAACATAGAATATAAAAAAATATAATAAATAAATATATATAAGATTTTTATTATAAAAAATATAATTAAAATAAAATAAAATAAAATAAAATAAAAATGAATAAATAAAAAAATTAAAAATTGGAAATTTAGTATTGTGTAACGCTTTTTTTTTTTTTTTTTTTTTTTTTTGAATATTATTTTCTAATATATTTATTTTAAAAAATAAATAAATAAAATCACATCACATTAAAAACAAATAAATGAATAATTTTTTTTTTTTTTTAAATTATATTTTATAAAATTTTATTAAATAAAAACTAAAAATTAAAAAAAATTAAACAAATCTTATTAAATATAATTTTTTTTTTTTATGCAAAAAAAAAAAAAAAAAAAAAAAAAAAAAAAGCGTTACACAATACTAAATTTCCAATTTTTAATTTTTTTTAATAATTAATAATTAATATAATATATTAAACTATATTATATATAATTTGTCACCACCGCCGCAAATTTTATGAATTATATTTCCATAAAGTTAAAATTAAGAAAGTAGAAAAGTAGAAATATATATACAATAAAAAGGAAAAAGGAAAAAGCAAAATTAAATGGTATTTAATAAATAAAAAAAAAAAAAATTAATAGTATATAATCAATTTTTTACGTTTATTAATTGCTTTATTTTCAAAGTAAATAATTAAAAAAATGATATTAGATAAATAAAAAAATAAATAATAAAATAAAATATAACAATAATAATAATGATAAAATAAATGGTCGGAATCATTATAG
>JACVTC010000023.1:985000-1100000 GCA_016946835.1 Neocallimastix lanati (nom. inval.) | reverse complement strand
ATTGAAAAAGAAAAAAAAAGATTATTGTATTGTTATTATTTTTGTTAATTAATTAAAAATATAATATATATATATATCGAAGATATTAGAAAAGAATATTAAAAAAAAAAAAAAAAAAAAAAAAAAAAAAAGTAAAGGTGTGAAATGTAAATTTTAAAATGAAAAATTTTAATTTTAAAAAAACAAAAAATAAAAATATATAATTAAAAATAAAATTATGATTGTTAAAACTTTAATTATAAGTAATAAAAGATTAATATATACTACAAAATAATATTAAAGAGAAATTATTAATAAATTATTTTAAAAATTATACTTCAGGAATCAAAGCTCAAAAAAGGAATAAAGGGAAAAGAAGTATACATATTTATATGATATATTAGTTCCTTTTTTTTTTTTTTTTTTTTTTTTTTTTTAAAAAAAAAAAAAGAACTAAGCTAATTGAACTTAGCCATTTTATTGTTAAATTATACAATAAATTTTATTTAATAAATAAATGTCTAAAAATAATGTGAAAATACAAACCAATAGAAAAAAAAAATTTTTTTTTTTACGATCATACTAGTATAAATATATCATAATCATAAAATTTGATATAAATTTAGTTCTTTATTATTATTATTATTATTATTATTATTATTATTATTATTATTATTATTATTTTTTCTTTTTTATTAAACAATTCATTTTTATAATATTTATATTTATTAACAAGGAAGATGTCAAATTTAATAACTTTAATAACATCAATTACATATATAAAAGAATATAGATAAACTTAGTGTATTTTATATTTAAATATATTTTATTTTATTCTATTTTATGCTATGAATGAATATCTTCTCTAATATATATATATATATTTTCAATACAAAAACACATTATAGACTATCAAATTATAAACTTATAATATAAATATTAAATAGACTACTTTTTTTTTTTAATGTTTATGTTTGTTAATAAAGAAGATGTCAAATTTAATGATATCAATTACACATATAAAATTATATAGATAAACTTGTGTATTTTATGCTTAAATATTTTATTTTATTTTATTTTATTTTATAAATTGCTTCTTTTAATATATAAATATATTAATAAATAAAAACATATTATGGACTATCATATTATAAATTTATAATATAAATATTTAATAGTTATTTTTTTTTTTTTTTTTTTTTTTTTTTTTTAAAATTTTTTTAAAAAAATTTTATTTACTTAAGAAATTAATATTTTTATGAAATAATCTTAATGTATACTATATTATGCTATATTAGATTAAAATTAATATCTTATCTTATGCAAATTACCCAATGTAATACTTTATATATATATATATTAAAAATAATATTAAAATAATGATCAAAAAAAAAAAAAAAAAAAAAAAAAAAAAAAAAAATAATAATTTTTCTTTTTCTTTTAATTTTTCTTTTTCTTTATTAATGTAAATGTTAATAGGGGTTATATATGATTTTTTTTTTAATTGAATAGATTAGTTTATTATTATTATAAAAAAATAAAAAATTTATGTATTTAGTATAGAATTTTCAGGTAAATCTTTTCTCATAATATCACAAGCTTGTTGGAAAGCACCCATAAAATTGATAATATCTTCTTGCTATATAATTTTTTTTTTTTTTTAAAAAAAAAAAAAAAATATATATATATATATATATATATATTAATAAAATTTTGTTATTTAATCCAAATTTAAATTAGTATAGATTAATAAATTATTATTTTATTAATATTATTATTATTATTTTTTATATATATTTATTTATTTTTACCTCAAGTTTGGTTAACGTTTTTTCTATAATACTTCTGTATTTTCTAATAGTTTCAGATTTCTATTAATTTTATAAATTTTGAACAAATAAATAAATAAATACATAAATAAAAATAAAATAAAAATAAATAATAAATAATAATAGTAATGAAGAAAAATAATAAAATAATAATAAATAAATATATAAATAAGAATAACCATTATTAATATTTCATTAAAATTAATCGATTAGTAAAATAATAATAAATTAAGGATATATATATTTATATTTATAGATTTACCTTATTTATTTCATTGAATAATTCTGTTCTTTCTTTTTCATAGTTTTGCTTTTCTTTTTCAAGCTTTGATATATATTTATTTGTATTTTTATTATCCTACGTAAATCATCAATATAAATATATATGTATATATATTTTATAAATGATAATGATATTTATATTAATTATATGATATTTATTATTATTATTATTATTATTATTATTATTATTATTATTATTATTATTATTATTATGATATTTTATTTAAAAAAAAAAAAAAAAAGGTATTAGTAATTATATTAATTTTACTTTTTGATTTTGTAAATATGATAATGCAGATTTAGAACGTTCTAATTGCTTTTCACTTGCACTAGAAAAAAAAAAAAAATATTAATATATGTATAAATATATTTATATAATTTTTTTTTTAAAAAAAAAAAAAAATTTTTTAATATTTTTATTTACTTTAAACGATTAATTAATTCTTTTGCTGTTTCATGAGCATCTTCTCTTTCCCGTATTAATTGTTTTTCTAAATCAGTATAAACTCTTATTTTATCTTTTTGCATATCCTTACTGACACCTTTAAATGCCTTAGAATAATCTTGTTCTATTTTTTTAGCTTTATTTTCTAATTCACGTAGTCGTTCATTATTGTTTTTAATATTTGCCTAATATATAAATAATATATATATATAATATTTTATATACAATATAATTTATATTATTTAAATACATAAAAATTAATTTGTATTTTAAAAATAAAATCAATAAAAAAAAAATAAATAAAAATAAAAAAAAAATAAATAAATAAATAAATAAATAAATAAAAAAATTATTATTATTATTATTATTATTAGTATATATTATATATTATATTATTATTATTATTATTATTATTATTATTATTATTATTATTATTATTAATGATGTTAATTTGCTTTATTTACATTTAATCTTTTAATTTCATTTTCTTTTTCATAGAGGGTATCTTTTAAATATTTTTGGTATTCAGTAGCTCTAGTAATTTTAGATTGATATGTGGTAAATTGACTCATACGTTTATTTAATTGATTTTGGAATTGATGGAATTTTTTATCCATAGCATCTTGTTTTTTCCTTTATAAGAAATAGAGAAAGTGAATTTAAAAAAAAAAAAAATAAAAAAATAAAAATAAAATAAATAAATAAAATTTATTAGTGATTAAATAAAAAAAAAAAAAATAAAAATAAAACAAATAAATAAAATTTATTAGTGATTAAATAAAAAAAAAAAAAAAAAAAAAAAGTTTATTATCAGTATTATTAAAAATATTATATTAATTATATTTTTATTTCAAACTTTATTTAGTACTTACTCTATCATATCTTTACATTTTTCTTTCATTTCATCAATTAAATGATATATATAATTATATATATTACTAAGACTTTCAAGTATACATTTTTTATAAGTCTTTAAATCATTTGCTAAATCAAAATTCTTATTATGTAAATTTATGAAAATATTATATATAAATACAGTGTTAAATTATTTTAGAAATTTTTTTTTTTTTTTTTTTTTTTTTTTTTTTTTAAAAAAAAAAAAAAAATATTACCTTTATTTTTGATTTAAGATTTTCTGGTAACATATTTTGAATGGTAGCAAAAATTTGGTTTAATAATAAATAATATTCATCAATTTTTATAGCAGGTCTTTCATTTTTGAGAGCCTTAATTTTAATAACAATACGATAAAAATAAAATTAAATAATTAAAATTAAAATTAATATGAGTATTTATTAATAATAAAATTAATAAATTAATGTAATCTAAATATTAAAAAAATAAAATAAAATAAAATAAAATAAAATAAAAATAAAAATAAATAAAAAAATAAAAATAAAATATATACCCTTTTCAGTATTATAATCTGTTCATTTAATTGTTTTGATTCCTCTTGTAATACCCTATTCATTTCATTCTGTTATAAAAAATATATTAATGAATGAAATTATACATAAATATCATTTTATATTATTATAATATAATTTATAAATAATTTAATTTATTGATATTTACCATCTTTTTATATTTTGATTTTATAGATGAATTCTAAATCATATATATTTATTATTTAAATATAATAATAATAAAATTAGTTTCATTTAAATCAATCAATAAATAATATATATATTATTTATTTTATTTTATTTTACCTCATCTAATAAAGAAACTTGTTGATTCTTTAATTCTTCATAGTTTTGAACTTCTTTTTCCAATTGCTCTTTTAATACTGATATTTCTATAGATCTTTCTTGATTTTCTTTTCTAACTGTTGAATATTGCTTTATTATTATTGTAATGAAATAAAGAAAAATTAAATAAGATAAAGAAAAAAAAAATAAATAAATATTATTATATTAATAATAATAATAATAATAATAATAATAATAATAATAATAATTTGAATATTATTTGAATATATAATTTAAAATGAAAAAAGAAGAGAAAAAAAAAAAAAAAAAAACTTACATCATTTATAGATTTTATACTAATTTTAAGTTTATTATTTTCATTTTCTATTTTACGATATTCACTTCCAATGGTTTCCAATTTTACATTACCTTCTTGAATTCTTTTTTGTAAACTTCCAACTAATGAATCCGGTTTCATTCGTGTTATTTGCTTATTCATAGTATTAATTTGATCATTCATATTACTAATTTGTTTATTCTTATCTTGAATTTGTACTATATAATTATTCATTTTTTCTTTAAGATTTTTATTAGCATTAGTCACTTTATCCATATTTTCTAATATTACTTTATTTGTTTTTGTTAATTCATTATTATTATTTTTTTCTTTTTCTAATTTTGAAGTAATTCCATTAAGCTCTTTTTTTAACTATATTTGTAAAAAAAAAAAAAAAAAAAAAAAAAAAAAAAAAAAAAAATCATATTAAAATTTCAATTTATATATATATATATATTATTTAAAATGTTTAATCAAACCATTAAATTAATTATTATTATTAATTATTATTATAATTATTTAATATTTATATAAGGAAATAATATACAATATTTATTTAATTTTTTTTTTTTTTTTTTTTTTTTTTTAAATTATATTTTAAATTATATTTTATATAAATATATATATTTTATTTTACCTTTTCAATTTCATTTAACAATTTATTTCGATGTTGATCATTTTCCTTTGTTTTGTTAAGTAAATATATGAATTGTTGAGTTAAATCACTTAATACATCACTTAATATTGAACCACTCTTATTAAAGGTAATTGAAATATTACGTAATGAGCTAACTAATTCCGGTACTGAATTAGAAATAAAAGATTCATCTATAGATTTATTACTTAAATTAGTAGAAAAGTTTGATATGGTATTATAAAGTAAACGTATGTTCTAAATATTTTATATTTTAATTAATATAAATTTATTTATTTTTTTTAAAAAAAAATAAATAATATATAAATAAATAAATAATTAAATAAAAATAAAAATAAAATAAATATTAATATATTTTCTTCTAAAGTTATATTTATATAATAAATAATATATACAATATTATCTTTTTTTTTTTTTTTTTTTTTTTTTTAAGAAAAAAATATATACATATATATACCTTTGAATTTTGAATATCATATATTTCATTTGATTTCTCGTGAATTTTTATTTTTAAATTTTTATTTTCATTTAATAAATCATTATAACTGTCTTGTATATTTTTTAATTTATTATGAATTTCATTCATTTCTGATTTTTGATTATCATTTTCTTTACTTAAATTATTTATATTGGTTTGAAGTTTCTTTATTTTATCTTCATTAAGTTCAATTTGACTCTTATAGTCATCAATATCCTATTCATAATTTAATTTAAATAATAATTTAAATAAAAAAAAAAAATAATAATAATAATGAAATTTTACAAAAATAATTAATAAATGGTGTATATTGTAATATTATAATAGATAACAATTCTTAAATAATAATAATAATAATAATAATAATAATAATAATAATAATAATAATAATAATAATAATAATAATAATAATAATAATTAAATTACTTTTTTATATTTTTTATTTATTAATTGTTCATATTGTATATCTTGTTTATGTTTCTCTACTTGATTTTCTAATTTCAATTTTAAATCTTTGTTTTCCAATGTTAATTCGTCTAAGGTTTCCTGATATTTAATTTCATTCTAAAACAATAATAATAAGAATTTTTTTTTTATTATTTATTTATTTATTTATTTTTATTTTTATTTATATTTATATTATTTGTTTTAAATATATATATATATAATTTTAATATATAACAAAATAATAATAGTTATCAAATTACAATTTTAGATCTGGTATTAATATAGCCATTTACTTCTTGTTCATAAGAATGTGATGTTTTCTCTGATTCAAGTTTATCCAATTTCAATTTTGATTCGTTATATAATTTCTTTAATGATATATTTTCTTTATTGATTCGTTTCATTTCCTATTATGATAATATAAATATAAATATTTTATATTTAAATCGTTAATATGAATATTAATAAACATATAATATAACCAATAACTTATTGTTATTATTAATTACTTCCTCATATATCGAAATATCTTTTCTATTTTTCTCATTTTCTTCTTTTAAATTTGTATTTAACTTATTAATTTGTTCGATTTCCTAAAAAAAATATGATTAAAAAAAAAAATAAAATATAAAAACAAAGTTTTTAATTTTATTATTAAAGAAAAAAAAAAAAAAAAAAAAAAAAAAAAATACTATATTTATTTTTATATTATTTAACTAATATCATTTACTTACCTCTAATAATTTATTGATTTGTTCTGTATTGTTCGCAAATTTATCTTTAATTGATTCTAACTCTTTCATCTTTGATACATTATCTAAATCATTAACCTTATTTTCTTTCAATGAACTTATTTCCTATTTAACATATACCAAATTATATTAGTACAATAATGTTTTAAACATTTAAATATTATATTTTTAATTTTTTATTTTTAATTTTTATTTTTTTTTTTAAAAAAAAATATTAAATAAATATTTCATATATATTACTAATTTAAGTTCCTCAACATATGAATTTTTAAATAACAATTCTCGTTTAAGACCCTTATTCATTTCTTTTAATTCTTCAATATCATCTGGATCGATATCTATTACTGATTTTTTCAAAAGATTTTCATTTTCATTTTCTAATTCTTTTAATGACATTTTTACTTTTTCAAGTTCTTCTATTTTTTTATTCAATTGTTCTCTAAGATCGAGAATAATTGTTTCTTTTTTAGTAATTTCAGATTCAATTTCATTAGAATTAATAGCTTGTTGAGTTTTCATCAAATTCTGTATAATAATAATAATAATAATAATAATAATAATAATAATAATAATATAGTAATAAATTTATAAATTATTATAATATTAGTATTATATTTAAATTAGTATAAATATATATTAATATTACATTTTGAAGTTTTTCTATAAACATATAGTGTGTTTCTAGCTCTTTACTTTGTGCTCCATTTAATTTATGAAGATCAGTAATAGTATCTTCATTAATTTTAAAGTTTCTTCTCATTGATTCAAGTTCCTTTAAAATATATAAAATATATATATATATATATATATATATATTAAAAAGCAATAGTGAATAAATAAAGGAATACTATAAATATTTATATATAAATAGTTATTTATAAGAAAATTAATTTTACTTTATGAATTTTAATTAGATATTCCGTGTTGATATCCTCACTATAAGATTTATTTTTATCACTATTTTTAATGGTATTTATTAAATTTTCATTTTCTTTTTTTAAATTTTCTATTTCTTTATTTAATAGAATAATTGTATTATTAGAAGAATTAATTAATTCCATATTATTAATAGATATTTCGTTATTTTTTTGAATTTCAATAATTTTCTGTTGGTTTAATTATTATTAATACAAAAAAAAAAATTTGAAATATGTCAAAAAAAAAAGGAAAAAAGTTAATCAATAATAAAATTATATAAAGGATATTAGTAATATATATTATAATATTTTTTTTGCTATTTGATAAAATGATATATAGCTCAATAGAAAGAGAGAAAAATAATAATAATAATAATAATAAAATAAAATAAATATATATATATATATATATATATATATATATAAAAAAAAAAAAAAAAAAAAAAAAAAAAAAAAAAAAAAAAGATAAAAAAATAAAATAAAATAAAAAATAATATAATAAAAAATAAAATATAATTTTTACATTTTGAAGTGTATTTATAGTTTCATTTTTCTGTGATATATTATCTATAAGTTTAGCTCTTGCTGAATCATTTTCATCTAATTTTTGATTTAATGAATTTATAGTTTCGTTCAATTTTTCATTTTCCTTTCATTATTATTTATATTATTATTTGTATATATATTAAATATAATTATAAATTTTTATTATTATTACAATAATATAAAATATTATGTTAAAAAAATAAATAATATAATAATATAATAATAATAATAATAATAATATATAATTTATTTATTATTGATAAAATATAGATTTAAAGAAAATTAATAGAAATATTTAATATTATATATGTATTGGATTTTTATTATTACTTTTTTAATTTTTTCTTTCTCTTCTATAATTTTCTCTACTCTTATGGAATTATTTTCAATAGTATCATGTAACATTTGTTCCCTTCTGTAAGCTTCAAATAATTTTTTATCTATGTTTGATTTTTCTAATGATTTATTATTTCTCATATCGACTAGTTCCTGATTAAGTATTTTATTCTCATTTTCAATTTTATCTGTACGCTCTCGAAGTAAATCATTTTCTTCTATCTCTTTATCCAATTCATCCTGTATTTTAATTAATTCATTCTTTAAATCATCTACTTCTTTATTTAAATTACCAATGATCTATTTATTATCATTATTTTTATTTTTATTATTATTTTTTTAATAAAAATAAACAATAATATATAATATATAATAATAATAATAAATAATAATAATTTATTAATTAATTAATTATGTAATAAATTATTATATAATCCAAGAACACTCGTTAAATAATTTATATAATTATTTTAAGTTTTTAAAATTGAATAAATTTTAATATATTATATTGATAATAATTTGATAAATATTGTTTAACATAATATTTAATTGTTTCGTAATATTAATGATAAAAAAAAAAATTATTTAAAATATAAATACTTTATTCAAATCTTCATTTTCTTTCAATAATGAAGTTTTGGTTTTATTTTCTTCATCCTGAATCGTTTCTACTTTTTTCGTTAAATTTTCATTATTTGATTTTTGTTCATTTAAATCCTCTTCCAAATTTATTATTTTCTAAATCATACATTCATCCATTTTTTTTTTTTTTTTTTTTGATTATTTGTTTATATATTTTATACATATTTTATTCAATTTATTTCCAATAAATAAATTATTTTATCCAATATTGAAATAATATATATTTATATATTAAATTTTTTTATTTAATTATTATTTGGTATTATTATATTTTTATTAATATAATAATTTAGAATGTCGTTAATATGTTTTTTTTTTTTTTTTTTTTTTTTTGAGAAATGTTAATAAAGTGATAATAATACAATATTAATAATATTAATAATATTATCTTACTATCATTATTATATAATTATTAAACTATTATTTTAATAACTTTTTATGTATAAAAAATAGAATAATATAATTATACCTTTTTTTGTAGTTCAACTTGTCCTCTTAAATCAGAATTTTCAGTAATGTATTTAAGTATAGTATCATTATTATTTTCAATATTTTTATTAATTTTTTCATTTAAAGATTGATTCTTCAATGTTAATTGATAAATTTGTTGATTTAAATCTTCAATTTTCTAATTTATCAATATAAATAAATAAATAATAAATATTTGTTTGATAATTATAAAAATTATAATTATAAAAAAAAAAAAAAAATAAAAATAAAAATAAGGAAAAATAGAGAAAAATAATTATGATTATAATATATAGTTATATAAATTAGATATATTAATATTTATATATATTTAAAATCTTTAATATTACTTGTGTATTATTCTTTATTATATCACTATGTTCATCTTTTTCAGATTCATATTTATTGATTAAAGTTAACTGATTATCATAAGATTTTTTTATTGTACTATATTCCTCAGTCAATTCTTCATATTTTATATTGGAATGTTGAAGTTCCATACGTAAATGACCAGCTTCTTCTGTCATTTGATCAATTTTTTCTTGTAATGAATTTACTTCTGACGTTTTATCCTTTTATAATATATATATATATTAGTTTCATAACTAAAATTATAACTACTAACATGATATATGATATATTAAATAATAATTTAATTAAAAAAATTTATATAAAAATTGTATTATTACATTTTGTTTAAGTTTTACAAGACTTTCTTGTAATTCTTTATTTTTCTCCGTTAAATCTGTATTTATTTCGTTTAATTCTTGAATTTTTTCCTGATTCTGTTGAGCATCATTTTTTAATGATTTAAATTTATCTTTTGAATCAGATAATTCCTTTAATTTTAAAATAAAATAATATATATATATATATATATAACATAGAGAACATAATTGTATAATATATATATGTTAAAAAAGAAATTTTAAAAGAATAACTTTTTTTTTTTTTTTTGGAATAATAATAAAAATAAACCTTTTGAAGTGATTCAATTTGTTTATGGCAAAATTCAATTTCTTGATTCTTTATACTTTCTAATTCTTTTTGCATTTCTAATGAATTATGTAATTCGCTTTTATTCTTTTTAACTTCCTGAGAACACAATAAATATTCATTTTGTAAATTACCATATTTTTTTTCTAAATCGTTTCTTTGTTGTTGGAGTTCTGCACAGTATTGTTCTAAATCATTATTACTAGTAACAAGATCTTCCTTTTCATTTTTTTCTTGTTGTAATAAATTATTGATTTCATTATAATTTTCTTGCAAATTATTATATTCAACTTCTAATTGATGATAATTAAGAGTAAATTCGTTATCTTTTTTCAGAGATTTATCACTTTTTTCCTTTAACAGATTAAGTTGCTGTTCTACAGCTTCATATGTTTTAAATAAATTTTGACGATCTTCTTGAAGTTTAATATTATCTGATTTTTCTTTTTCTAATGACTTTTTTAAAGTCTCAATAGTTTGTTCCATTTGTTGATATTTCATTATAAATTCATTTGATTCCTGATTACTTTGAGACTTATTATAAAAGCCTTGCGGTGACTCTGAATCATCCTTTATTTTTTAAATATAAAGAGAAATTTTAATTTTTTTTTTTTTATTTATTTTTATTTTTATTTCAAGAAATCTATATAAATTATAATTCATATATATATTTAATGAAATTACCTTTGTTTCTATATATTTCATACCATCTTCATAAAAAAAAATTTTCATTTTTAAATTGAAATTTTCTTTTTTCAATTCATTGACAATCTAATTTTTATTATTATTATTATTATTATTATTATTATTATTATTATTATTATTATTTATTAGTATTATTAAATATATATATATAAATAATTGATATTAAATTTCATATAATAATACAATTAAATGAATTATAAATTAACTTATTTTAACAATAACTTACATTTTCCAATTGTATTAATCCCATTTGCTGACCTGCTGTTTTGCGAGGGTTATTATTATTATCTACACTTTTATAATCATCCATAAAAATTTCTGAATTCATTTCAGATAAATTCCCAATTTGTGAATTCTCGCCATAATCATTTTGATCCGTTTGGTTTCCCAAACGGCCATTAAATATCATTTTTAACTACTTAAAATAAATTTTGATAATAGTTGGTTTTACTTTTTATTAATATATTTTGTTAAATCATTATATAATAATAATAAAAATAAAAATAAATAAAGTTAATAAAGATAATAAAGGTATTATATAAAATTATTATAAACTCATAAATTTCAATCAAATTTCATTCTTTTATTATATCTAATAATGGATATGAAAAATAATATATATATATATATATAATCTAAATTCTATGTATTTTATATTTGAATAAAATAAAACGTTTATCAAATTTTACATATAATTAATTCTTATTAATTAATTTTATTGAAATTTAAAAAAAAAAAAAAAAAAAAAAAAAAAAAAAAAGCATTATTGAAATAAATAAATTTATGTAGTATCAAATTTTTTTATTTAAAAAGATTTTTATGCTTAAAAATTATTTTAAAAAATATTGTATTTAAATGCACTTTTTACTTTTAATATAATTACATAAATAATTGATTATTAAGATATATAGATAGATATTGTGAAAGCCTTGAAAATGAAAAACTTCTGATTAATGAAATAATATAAAATTAAATTAAATATGCAAAGCTTTTTTCTATTAGCTTTATATTTAAATTATATTTAATTTAAATTAATTTGATATAAACATATATATATTATGGATATTGAAAAATTATTATCTCTTTAATATTAACAGTGCTAAATGATTTTTCATTGAAAATAAAAGAAATTAATTTATGTATTTTTAAAAAAGCAGCTTTAATTAACAAATAATAATAATAACAAAATATATATATATATATATTATAATATAATACACCTTATTTTTTTAATATTCATACATTTTATAAACCTTATTTAGGATTACCTATTTATAACTATTATAACAAAAATTAATTTCAAAATATCAAATTCAAATTTTAATATACCTTTTTTTTCTTCTTTATCTTTTGTATTTATTTATCATAATTTTAAATATTTAATTTTATTATTAAAAATTATCATATAAAAATAATATAATTCGTTATTAATTATATTATTTAAAAATTTTTTTAAATTATTGATTATTATTGCGTAGTATTTTATTTTTATTTTTGTATATTATATTATTTCTTATATATATATTATTGTTTATTAAGTATTATTATTTTTAAAAGTTTGCTAAAAATTATCAAGTTTAACCAATAATATGCATTTAAATTAATTAAAGGAGTATATTATAATATATTCTATTATAATATATTATATTAAATTTCAATACAATTTAATTACAATAGATATTAACAGTTTTATTTGAAAAATTCCATAAAAAAATATAAAAAAATAAAGAATAGAAACTGTAGAAAATATCTTTATTTACAAGTTGAAATACACCTATTAAGAGAACTAAACCTCAATAGAAATGTTTTTATTTATTTTATTTCATATATTTATTAAAACAATAATTAAATAATACAATATATATATATATATATTTTATAAAAATTTAAATTTATAATTTAATTCTATTATTATTATTATTATTATTATTATTATTATTATTTAGTTTAATAATAATGTATTTAATTTTTTTAAGTTTACTGAAATTCATATAAAATTTTAACAAACTGGAAATCTGAAATTTTGTTAGGATGAATATAGTTCATTTATATTTATATGTAAAAGTATTACAAAATAAAATTACTAAATAATTCTATATTCAAAATCATTAATTATAAGTTTTATATGCTTAAAATCATTAATTGTAAGTTCTATATTCAAAATCATAAAGTTTTTCTATATTCATAATTATTAATTAAAAGATAAAATACTGTAATTAATTTTGATTATTATATTATAATTTTATTATATTGTCATTAATAACAATTTTAACAGATAAAATTTTTATAAACTCAACTGGAGAACTATATATATAATTTTTTTTTTTTAATTGCTTATTTTTAAATTATCATAAATATTACTTTTTATCTTTAACCTTTATTAATGCTAAAAATTTTATGTATAATAACTTTAATTTGATTTTAATTTTTGGCAAGCAATAAATGATAAAAATTTAATATAAAAATTTCATTTAAATTTAAAATTATAATGAATTATTTTTTACTATATTAAAAATAAAGTTTTTAAAGTTTTCTCAAATGTTTTATACTATTCAATTATTATTGGAAAGAAAAAAAAAATTTTAAAATCAATTATTATTAGAAAGAAAATAAAAAAAAAAAAGTTTAAAATCAATTATAATTAGAATGAAAATAAAAAAAAAAAGTTTAAAATAATATATTTTTTATTAATGGATTATTATTCAGTATAAAATTATAAGCAAAAAAAAAGCGTTATATTATTAAAATAATTTCTATTTTATATAATTATGTTAATAATAAAACTATAGTATTAATAAAACATATTAATTATTATTTATTACATAATTTTTATTATTAAATTTTTGAAATTAATTTATGAAGTATTGACAGGAAAGCCGCAAGACGCACTTGTTCCATAAGGGCAGGAATTCGATGTAATTTATGAATTTTAATAATTGATAAAAAAATTTATTATTGAAACTTTTATTTTTTTTATATAATATGAATATTATTATTTAGAATAAAAAATATTAATTTTTATAAGTAAATTGATCGTTAATGATTATATCAGTTAACATAATTATTTGCAATTTAATAGAATAATGTTTATTCAAGTTTGAAGAAAAATGATTTTTATTATACTGAATTTGTCAACACTTCATTAAATTTTTATTTTGAAACCTAACCTTTATTTATTAATTGTAGAATATATATGTATTATTTTCTATATGTTGTTTGAATAAAGTTGAATTTTTTCTTTTTACAGGAAGAAATTATCTTAATTAAATTTCCTTATATGGTAATTAATAAAATTTGAGTTTGACAATAAATAAAATTGATAGTTTTATTAAATCATACTAATTATTATTATTTAAATTAATAAATAATAAATATACTATTTTTATTAGAATAAATGAATATTTAAAGGTTAATTTTGCTCCTTTTTTTTTTTTTTTTTAATATAAATAAAAATTATTATATAAAACTATTTTTTTGGAAAAACCGATCAATAATAATTAATAATTATAATAATAATAATATAATATTGTTATAGTATATATAATTTTTAGAAAATACTACCATCATTTTGATTTATTAAAATAATATACAAAAAAATAAAGTGTTATATATATAAATTTATATATTAAAATTTATGTCAGAATAAATTAAATTTGACAGTAATTTATAATAACACAAAAAAAAAAATAATGTAAATCTTTTTTTTTCTAAAATTACATAATTACTGTTTTACAATTAATATAACTAGATATTTCTCTTAAAAAAAAAAGTATAATAAAAAATTACTACTGCATTCTTTATTTGCCAATTAATTAATAACATTATTGGTTTTGATTTAATCAAAAAAAAAAAAAAAAAAAAAAAAGATTAAAAGTTTACATAATTTAATATTATTAATAAATCAGATATTATTCATAATTGATTCCAATATTTTTATTGTAACATAAACAATTACAATGTAGATTAAATTTTATTTCAAAATTTTAAAGAGTTTTATATTTATTATGATTATATAAATATTTATTTTTACTATAATATATAAAAAAAATTGTAATAAAGTAAATTTATTTTGCTTAAATTATATATATATCCCACTTCTATTATTAATAGACTTTAAAATGATAAAAAAATTTTATTTCTTATATTAATTAAAATTTATACAGGAATAACGAGATCAATTATTAATAGACTTTAAAAATATGAATGAATATTTTTATATTATTAAAAATTATATATGAATAACGAAATTACTATAAATAAAAGAAATATATATATATTAGAATTTATATATTTAAATTAGTATATAATATATAAAAATCATTTATATGAAATAATAATGAATTAAAATAAAAGAGGTTATACATAATGTTACATATAATTTTTTGTTTTACGAAGAAAAATTATTATTTTATAATATATATTAATCTTATTTAATTATATATTATAATAAATAATTGATACAATAATCATATATTTAAATATATATAAAAAAAAATCGAAATAAAATAAAATTATAAATATAAATAATATATATAATATATTATTTAATAAATTTATAGTAAATATTTTTATTATTATTAATACTAATATATGTATAAATATATTAATTTTTATAAATATATATATTTATAAAAAGGCTATTTACTTTTATTTTACATTTTTTTTTTAAGAAGATTTCTAATTAAAAACTTATTATAAAAGAGAACTATTTTTATAAAAAATAAAACATAAAGTAATAATAAATTTTATTTCTTTATATCTTTGTTATTTATTACTATTAATAATATTATTCATTGTAAAAAAATAATTTATAAATAAATTATAAAGGTAGTATTAGAAGTTAAGAACTAGAAATTAAGATTAATTTTATAAGAATATTATCAAATAATAATTGAAGAAAATAGATATTCAAAATTCATATATATTTATCACAATAATAATGTAAAAATAATAAAGATTAAAAAGAAAAGAAATTATCAGTTGTCATTTGTCATTCAAAATTATATCATAATGAAATTAATATAAATAAATAAATAAATAAATAATAATTAGACCTTGGGGATAAACATAAAATAAATAAATAAATTCAACATCTTTCGGAATTATTATTGCAAAAAAATAATCTTTTTTTTTTTTTTTTTTTTTTATTTATTTATTTATTATTTTATAAAAAAAATAAGCTTTTATGGATTATGTTTTGGATAATAATAATGATAATAATAATATAATAATAATAATAATAATAATAATAATGAAGGAACTATATTTGTTAAAATAGTTAAATTAAATATTAAAGATATATTTTTATTTTAATAATTAATATATGTATTATTATTTATATTATTACAAATAAAATAAAATAAAATGTTTATATAATATAAAAATTTATAAGAATAGAAGTAGAAATGTTATCTTAATTTATATGTAAAAAATATATTAATTTTTTTTTTTTTTTATATATATATATATATATATATATTTAATAGTTGTTAACATTAATTAAAAATGAAAAAGATTCATCAATTGAAGCAATGGACCAATGAAAAAGTTGGTCGTTCCAAAAAGACCGGTAAAAAAAAGAAATAAAATATAATTTTAAAAATTAAAAGAAAATTACAAGTAGAAAGTAATAGAATTACTAATATAACTTTTTTTTTTTTTTTTTTTTTTTTTTTTTTTTATATTTTAAATTCCTTTATATAATTCACTATATATATTTGTTTAAAATATTATCAATTACATGAAATTGAATTATAATAAATTTTATTAATATTCATAATAAAAATATTTTTCAAAAATAAAGAAATGGATGAAGAATTAAAACAATTAATTTCAGAAACTGATCTTCAACGTGAATATTTCGAAAGATTGCAAAAAATTTTAGGAGATTATATTCATATTTATGGTAAATAGTATTAATTTGTTATATTATCAAATTCAAAAATAAAAGTTTATATAATTAAAAAAATATATTAATATTGAATAATAATAATTAATATTGATTTTATTAAAATTATTATATAAGATAAAAGAATGGATACTCAAGAAGAAAAGAAAATTTATCCAGTTAATGCAATAGGTTTATTAACAATTAATTTTGGTACTATTTATCCACCAAACTCTGCTTTTGGTAAATATATATAATAAAATAAAATATAATATTTTAACATATAAACTGAAGATCTGTATTTATTTTTACGGTTAATACTTTATTATGTATGTATTTGAAATATAAAGGCCAAGCTTTATTAAGATACGGTGAAGCCCACTCTAAATTAAGTGAAAACCAAAGTGATTTTGTAATATTTTATACTTTATTTATCCTATTAATAATTATAAAATAAAATATATATGCAAGTTATAAATTTTAATCAAATAATTAATAAAATTGAATAAATATAATTAAAATAATCTAGGTTGGTCGTTCTCGAAGAGGTTTTGAAACCTATTTAAATAGTTTTGGTGCTGAAATGAAACTTTATTCTGTAGATAAGAGTTTTATTAATTTAAATTTAAAAGATATATTAATCAATATATGAATAATTAAAACCTAATATTCTCTTTATATATTCATTTTATATATATATACATTTATATATAAAATAAATTTTTATTATAATTAATAGCAATTAAAGAAAAAGTATGATCGTAGAAGATTGGAATTAGATGAAATTCAAGATCGTGTTAAAAAGAGTTCAAAAGAAAAACCACAATTAGTTCAAGATCTTCGTGTTTCACAAGATAAATATGAAGAATCTCTTGATGATTTAACCCGAAAAATTTTTGATTTAAATAATTGCAACGTAATAATTTATATTATTATTATTATTATTATTATTATTATTATCATAATTTAAAATAAAAATTAGTATATATTTTTTTTTTTTTTTTTTTTTTTTTTTTTTTTTTTTTTTTTTTTTTTGGTTCCAATTATAATTATTATTAATATATATCGATTAATATATAATTGATAACTAACCAATAAATTAATTAATAAATTAACTACTTCAACATAATGTAATTATATGCAAATAAATAAATAACTAAATAATAAAATAAATAAATATTCAATAGGGTAGACATTTAGAATCACTTAAAGAATTCTGTTTATCTGAATTAGAATATCATCGTAATGCTGTTGAAATTCTTACTGATGCTTACAATAGTATTTCTGAATTGTAAGTTATATTAACTTTAATATCATATTATATAAAGAATCAATTTAGATCAACTGATTCATAAAATATTAATATAATATTATTAATTGTTACATATTAGACGTGAAGATGAAGGAAGTTATGAAAATTATGCTACTAATTTAAGTAGCAATCCATCTACTAATAGAAGAAGTACATATAATTCATATAGTAGAAAAAGTTCTTATTCTAGTTATCAAAACTCTCTAAGTCAAGAAGCTGTTCCAAGTCGTAGTAATAGTTCATCTTATTCTCCAGCAGCTAGTCCTATTTATGAATCACCATCATTAAGAAGTTCCATTGTTAATCAAACTCCAGCCTCAATTCCAAGACAAACCACTGGTAAATAATAGAAATAGTTTAATATGAATAATAAATAAATATATATATATATCAATATATAAAATATTTTTTTGAGAGAATATTATATTAGATAATAATAATAATTTATTTTGATATTTCTATTTAATTTATAATAATTATATTACATGATATGAATAATTAAATTTTCATAGTTGCACAAAAACCTTTACGTCAAGTTCGTGCTAATTTTGATTTCACCGCTGAGGCATCAAATGAACTATCAATGAAAGCAGGCGATATAATTAATGTAATAACAGAGATTGATGAAGGTTGGTGGCAAGGAGAAATGGCAGATGGTAGTGGTCGTACTGGTATTTTCCCACAAAATTACACAACAGAAATTACACCAAAAACTACTTCAAGTTCATATGCAAATTCAATTAATGAAATAACGCAATCTTTAGCTAATACAAATGTTAGCTATAGTAATGAAAATGCTTCTCGTAAAACTTCTATCGCTAATGAACTTCAGCAAAAGATAGCAGCTAATAATTCTTATAGAAGTACTGCTACTGCATTACCAAGATCGGAAACTAGTAATAGTAATGCTAGTGCAAATACCGTTGGTGCTTGCAGTACATGTGGTTGTAATGATTATGCTCTCAATGTATTCAAACCACCATTGTGTAATAATTGCTTCCACCAACATTAAAAATAATAAGGACTTTTGATAATAATTAATAATAATAATGATAATAAAATAAATAAATAAATTAATAAAAAATAACAACAATAATAATAATAATAATAAAATTAAACTTATTTATATTTATTAAATATTTAAAAATAAATTTAATTAATATTTAGTAATAATATATATATATATATAAATATATATAAATAATAATTAATAGCAATAGAAATAATATTGACAAAACATCTTATTATTATTTTTATTTTTTATCTATCTCAATATTTGTTTAAATAATAACTAATTAAAAAAAAAAAAATGTAATAATGTAATAACAATAACAAAGTATTAAATAATCATTGTAAATGTAAATAAAATAAAATAAAATAAAAATAAAATAAAATAAAATAAAATAAAATAAAATAAAATAAAATAAAATATAAATCTTAACAAAATATAATGACTAAAATGACTAAAATAATAAATAAATAAATAAATAAATAAATAAATAAATAAATAAATAAATAAATAGATAGATAAATAAATAAATAGATAAATATATAAATAGATAAATAAATAGATAAATATATAAATAAATAAATAGATAAATAAATAAATAAATAATGAAATGAATAAATAAATAATGAAATGAATAAATAAATAATGAAATGAATAAATAAATAATGAAATGAATAAATAAATAATGAAATGAATAAATAAATAATTGAATGAATAAATAAATACTTGAATGAATAAATAATAAAATAAATAATAAAATTAATAATAAAATTAATATATAATAAAATGAATAAATAATGATTTTTTATTTTTCAAGACTTTGCATACATTTACATATATAAATATTAAGTACAACCTAAACCCGTGAAATAATTCATATCAAAAGAGTATATAATGTATAAAACAGTCACAACAGTTGTTAATTTTACCAGTTAAAGTAAGCTCTAATAGTCACATGCTCAAGAATGCAGCATAGCACATATAATTATTAAGTGGCTTCCATATTCTTTATCAATATTGACGAATAGTGATGTTCCTCTCAGTTAACTAAATATCGTTAGCACTTACAATGTATTGCAATATTCTTCACTCATCCTAGGTACACCTGTATAGAGTCTGAAATAATACATAAATCATATTTACCATGACTAGTGAACTTCCAACTTCATTAAAGGGAAAACTCTGGGTAGGAAAAAAAAAATCTCATATTAATTAAGAAGAAAAGTGTAGAGCTGATCTGAAAACCATATGTATATTAGCCCCCCCCCCAAATCTAATCATCAGGATAAAAACTGGAAAGACAAAAATAGTGAAATAAATAAATAAATAATGAAATAATTAAATAAATAATGAAATAAATAAATAAATAATGAAATAATTAAATAAATAATGAAACAAACAAATAAATAAATAAATAATAAAATAAATAAATAATGAAATAAATAGATAATGGAATAAATGAATAATAATATTTTATAAACAGGTAATTACATTGATTTTTCTAAATTACATATTTATATTATTTATACTATAAATTGTGGTGCATATATGACAAATAAAAAATGTAAATAAAAGTCGTATGTTATAAATTAATTATTAATATAAAAATATAAACATATATTACTAATATATATAACAGAAATAAATAATGAAATAATTAAAAATATAAAAAAAAAAAAAAAAAAAAAAGATTGCTTAAAAATAAAAAACTCAAATTCATATTTATATTAATTATTCCATGAAGATCATAAAATAATAATATGGATAATCAAATGAATTTTTGGACGTATTTCTTTTTAATATGAATTCACTTTTAGTATTTTTATAATTTTAATTATAACTAGTAATAATAATAATAAAATAATAAATAATAATTTAAATAAATTATTATATATTTTCTCTTTTAGTAAAAACAAAAACAAAAACAAAAACAAAACAAAAATTAGACCTAAAATGATATATTTAATAATTAACACATATTACCTATAGATAATTAAATATATTAAAAAAAAATGTTCCATTGAATGTTCATGTGGATATTTTATTTCAAATAAAAGTAGAAAATTTGATGAAATTAAAATTTTTTTATATAAATTATTTTAAAAATTTTGTAATATAAAAAACTAAACACATCAATTTTATTGATAATAAATAACTAAATAAATAAATAAATAAATAAATATATAAATAAATAAACAGATAGATAGATAGATAAATAACTAAATAAATAACTAAATAAATAAATAACTAAATAAATAAATAAATAAATAAACAGATAGATAGATAGATAAATAACTAAATAAATAAATAAATAAATAACTAAATAAATAAATAAATAAATAAATAAATAAATAAATAAATAAATAAATAAATAAATAATTTAATTAACAGTTTTTAATTTATTTAGTGTATATAATAATTATAGGATGTTTAAACTTTATATAATAATAATTGAAAATAAATTTAAACCATGAAATGAGATGATTTATCATTTATTAAATTTTAATAAAATTTTATCCATAATTACAGAATATTTAATTTAAAATGAATTTTTTTTTTTTTTTTTTTTTTTTTTATTTTTAAATTTTTAATTTTTATGAGCTATTTTTTTTTCTCTCTCTTTTACTACAAAGAAAGTATATCGTTTATTCATTTATTTAATTTAATTCAAAAAAATTATAATTTATTAAACTAGTTGTAAAAACAAAGAAAGTTAAATTATATATATATATATATAAATGACTGAAAGAAAAACTTCTGAGAGAAAAGCTTCATCTTTATTTAAAAAATTTCAAACTTTACTCTATAATGGGAGCGATACCAATGAAATTATAGATAATTATGAAAATCCTTCATTAACTCAATACAATTTTGGGAATATTGAATTATATAAAGTATGTTCTTTATTAAAGGAATAATTAACTCTATTCTTTTTTTTTTTTTGTTTTTTAAAGGAAAAAAAAAATAGATAACTAATTTTCAACATATAATTATCTTATATGCTATATCGCTTTTTCTTTAATATATATATATTGATTTGAAATCATTAATAGAATGAATTAAATATAAGTGATGAATTAAAAAAATATATTCGCTATATTGTAATACCTTATTATAATAAAGATAGTCCAGGCAAATTAAATTCAAAACAATTTAAATTTTATAAATCAACATTAACAAGTACACCCATAACAGATGCTAAAACATTTCAAGTATTGATGAATAATATAATATATATATTTATAATTATTATTATTATTAAAATATATATTTATTTATTTATTTTAATTTTTCATTATAATTTTATAATATATATATTTAATGATAATAATAATAATAATAATAATAATAATAATAATAAAAGAGTGTTGTTATTAAATATAATACATTTTTAACCGACGATGAATGCTTTTTTATAAATTTAAAAGCATATGAAAAAAAATATCCAGAAGAGGCAAAAACATTTTTCAATGAAATACTTCCATTTATTATAGAACAGGCTTTAAAATTACCAGAATATTTAACTAAACCAATTCCATTACTTGGAAAGTATATGAATATTGCAATTACGTTGAATAAATTACAAGTAATATTATTTATTTTTATAAAACATAATAATAATAATAATAATAATAATAATAATAATAATAATAATAATAATAATAATAATAATAATAATAATAATAATAATAATAATAATAATAATAATAATAATAATAATAATAATAATAATAATAATAATAATAATAATAATAATAATAATAATAATAATAATAATAATAATAAATAAATAAATAAATAAATAAATAAATAAATAAATAAAAAATATTTTTGAAACATATACACATTTTATATTAAAGATATAATTAAAAATATTAGTTTAGTTTTATTATTATTATTATTATTATTATTATTATTATTATTTTAAATAATACTTATATGAAACTGTCTTTATATATTTTCAATGTTTATATATCTATCAATTTATATATAAAGGTATTATCATTATTAGCAAATCAATTTTTATGTATTTTTAATGAAGATAATCATGCATTATATGATACTCCTCCCTGTAGTTTTATAACATTACTTTCACCTTTAAAGTTAAGTTGTGAATCAACAGTTGAGAAAATAAGATGTATAATACATTATTTTGATAAAATGAGAAAAAGAGGTATTTTTAACAGATCGAAATAATTTTTTAATAAATACATTAATATTAAATTAAAAAAAAAAATAATAATATATATATATATTTATATAAACTGTTTGTTAATACTCAATGTAATCACATCATCATAAAAAATATTTATAATATATAAAACTTAAACAATATTTTATATTTGTAGATCTTGAAAAAATAAAATCAGAATTATTAACCTATCAAAGAGTAAGCTTAGATAAAAACTCTTTACCAGACTGGAAAAATGAAAAAGCCAATTTATGTGGTGTTATAATTGATCCAGAAAGACATATTGAAGATTGTGATAATATGCTACAAGTTGATTTTGCTAATTGGTATTTAGGAGGAGGAGTTTTGAATGATGTATACTATTGATTTATTTTTATTTTTATTAATTAATTTATTTTTTGTTATTTATTTATTATTTATTTTTTCTTTAAACTTTTCAAGGAATTTTTTTTTTTTTTTTTTTTTTTTTGAAAATTTAATTATTGCTTTAATACTAAGTAGATAATTATATAATACATATAATACATATTAATATTTATATATACTCATAAATATATAACATAACAAAGGGATGTGTTCAAGAAGAAATTCGATTTTGTATTAATCCAGAATTATTTGTATCTATGATATTTTCTCAAAGAATGTATCCTTTAGAATGTTCATTTATTATGGGAACTGAAAGATTTTCAAATTATGAAGGTTATAGAAGGTCTTTTAAATATAGTGGTGATTTCGATGACGAAAGCTCACCTTTGTAAGTTAATAATAATAATATATAATAAAAAATATATATATATAATTTTAATAAAATAAATAATAAATATTATTTTTAAATAGTAAATGCATTAATAAATCAATAAAAATTAAATATAATGTAATATATATATAAATTAAAAATTAAAATAAAAAAAAAAAAAAAAACAGAAATAGGTTTCATAGAAAAACAACTGATATTGTAGCTGTTGATGCCTCCTTTTTTACCCCACCATGTACACCTTATTATTACAATCAATTTTCATCAGAACTTGTTCAAAATGAATTAATTAAATTCTACGCTGCAGCCAAAAGAAATGAATATTCTGATTTAGAAAAAGATGCTTGTGTTGCTACTGGAAATTGGGGTATTATATATATATATATATATATATATATATAGATAGATAGATAAAATAATTAAATAATAATTTTAAATTTTTGAGAAAATAAAGAGAAATAATTAAATGAATAAATGTATTTTAATTTCAAAAAAAAAAAAAAAAAAAATTATATATATATATTAGGCTGTGGTGCTTTTAATGGAAATATAGAATTAAAAGCTCTTATACAAGTAATAGCTGTATCAGCTACTGAAAAGAGTATATATTATTGTCCTTTTGAAAATATTAAATTTGCTGAACAATTTGGTACTGTACTTAAAAAACTTAAAACACATCATATAACTTCAGGTAATTATAATATAATATTATAAATTTAATATTTTTTTTAATATATTTTATTTAATATTTTATTTTAATTATTACTATTAGATATATTATATAATTACATAGAAAATTATTATACAGATATCATTTCAAAAATTACATCCAATGATCCACCAAATATAACATTATTTAATTATATATTAGAGAAATTACAGAATTTACAATGAATATAATATATATATATATATATTTATTATTATATTATATTATAATTATTATAAACATTAATAAACCCAATATATTTTAAAATTTTAGGGTTAAATTATTTTAAAGTAATTTATATTAATTATAAATGTATATATATTCTAAAGATTATTTTTACCTATAATAAAATAAAGGAAAGATCTTTTAATTTTTAATTTCTTTTGTATAATATATTATATTTAGAAATATAAATTAATTTTTTTTTTTTTTAAAAAAAAAAATTCTATTATTTGATTATCTATTTAACCAGTTATTTCACAATTAAGTTAATTATTTAGTTTGTTATTGATTATATATCCATATTTTATTGTTGTTACTAGTCTAAAAGGAAATTGAAGTGTATAATAGATTTTTTGTATATTCTTGTCATTAAATAATTATATATTAAACGTTTCATTTGAAGATTTTAGTGAATAAAATATGAAAAAAAGTTATATCTAATCCTTTATTAATATTCAAACCAAATCATTTTTATTAAATAAGATATATTTTAGTGATTTAAGAAATGATTCAGACATAACTAGTAATAACAATAAAATATGGATAAATTTAATAAAAATTCTATTAAAAAAAAAACAATTAAACAATTTTTTAATCAAAAAAACAAAACAAAAAATAAAAACAATAACAACAAAATAATAAAATAAATAAATAAATAAATAAATAAAAAAACAATAACAAAATAACTAAATATATAATTGATCACATAATCATAAAGTATGAATAATAAAAATTATAACAATTCAAAATAAAAATATTAGATCATTGTAATTAATCTTCATATTTAATGATAAATACTTATTAATTAATTATTTTCTAAAAAAAAAAATACATATATTATCAAAAATTTCATATATTAAAATTTATATAACATATATAAAATTTACGTAACATATAATATTAATAATTATATTTTTTATTCATTTTATTTAATATTTTAATACATTTTTTTTTGAAAAATTGATGACTAATATAATTTTCTATATTATATTATTTAAAATAGCATATTAATTCAAAATTAATGAAAATATAAACTTTAAATTTTTTTTTTTTTATCTTTTTTTTAAACAAAACATATAAATAATAATTTTATCTTTTATTTTTCTTTTAAATTATTTTATCTTTTAATACTTTTTTTTTAAAAAAAAATATATATATATATCAATTTTTTTTTATTATTTTTTTTTAAACTTTAAATTATATACAAATAGATAGTTACTTGGTTGTTTTGATTTTTAAATTTTTATTATCACTAAAAGATGTAATTAACATCCATATAAATTAATAATTATAGTATCAAATTTAGTTATTTATATTCATGTTAAAGTTTATTTTTATTTTTAGCCTATTTTCTAATTAGAATTTTTTTTTATTTAGAGTTTTAAAATAATAAAATTAAATATATGAATCTGATTTAATTGGAAAGAAACGAACAAATGAAAACCTATTTATACTACCTTTTATTATATATATTTCAATTAAAATAATTATTATTTTTATAAAAAAAGATTTCACAATTAAAAAGAAAAATGAATGGTAATAAATTAATAAAAATCAACAAATTATTTACTTAATTTATATTATCAAGATAAATTTTAATTTTTTGATTTTCATTATAATATCAATGTTTATTTTTTGGAAATATAATATATATATATATATTATAAATATGTAAAATAAAATAAGAAAAAGTTAAAAATAAAAACTATAATGAAAAAAAAAAAAAAAAAAAAAAAAAAAAAAAAAAAAAAAAAAAAAAAAAAAAAAAAAATAAGAAATAAGGTTATTAATTTAATCAATAAAAATTAAAATATACAATAATAATAATAATAAAAATTAAAATATACTTATAATAATAATAATAATAATAATAATAATAATAAAGAAATAAAATATAAAATAAAATTAAGTACGAAAAAAAAATAAAATATATTAAATATTAATTTCTTAAATATAATTTTTTTTTTTTTTTTTTTTTTTTTTTTTTTTCGAAAAAATAAAAAAAATATATAAATATATAAATATATATATACATATATATAATAATAATTTATACTTTGACAGTAATAATAAAATTTAGAGAAATGATAATATGTCATTAGAAAAGATAAATAAACTTATTAAAAAAATACATACTAAATCCAATTTGGAATATATATATGATGATGATCCATCATTAGTAAATTATGACTTTGGAAATATTATGATATGCAATGTAAATAGGAAATAATAATAATAAAAAAAAAAGTATTTGTTTTATTATTTAAACTAGTAGAGCAAAATTATAATATTACTCAATTATTATTATTATTTTTCTAAAATAAATATTATTATATTTTAAAAATATTAATGAATGAATACTAGAATGAAATAAATGTCAGTGAAGGATTAAAAGCACATTTGCATTACGTTTACTTACCATATAATAAACATGAAAACCCTCCAAAATTTGATTCATCACGATATAATTTTATTAAAAAAACATTAACCAGTTCACCTATAACAGATGCCAAAAAATTTATGGTAATAAAAATATGATTATTTTGAAAATAAAAAATTAAATAAAATATATATAAAGATTAATATTATTTCAATATCATTATTTCTATTATTATTATTATTAGTAAAAAAAAAAAAAAAAAAAATAAAATAAAAGCAAGAAAAAAAAATAATAAAATTCAATGAATAAAAACAATATTGAAAGAAAAAAAATATTACTTAATATCTTTTTAATTAAATCAATCGGTTAAATTTAAGTTTTAACTTTTTTTTTTTATTACTAATTGTTTAATATATATATATATATTAAATAAAATATCAAATTCAAAGATTGCACTTTCAAAGTATAATTGTATTGAAATTAATGAAGAATATGATTATAAAAATATACAACAATATACTGACCAATTTCCGGAAGAAGCAGAAATATTTTTTAAGGAAATTCTTCCATTTATAATAGAACAAGCTTTAAAATTACCAGAATATATAACAACTTCTATTCCAGTTATGAGAAAATATATGAACATAGCATTAACATTTAATAAACTACAAGTAAATAAATAATCAAATAAGATTATTAATAAAAAAATGAATAATGAAAAGTTTAAATAAAGTCTTTCCGAAAGCAAAATAGAATTTTAATTAATTGAAATTATAAAATAATAATTTTAATAATAATAATAATTATAATAATAGTAATTATAATAATATATAATTATATATATATATTATTATTCAAAAAAATATCTAATAACTAGGTACTTTCACTATTAGCAAATCAATTTTTATGTACATTTTATGAAAAAACACATGAAAAATATGATACTCCTCAGTGTTCATTTTTTATATTATTAAGTTCAACAACAGTTAATGATTCATCGGTTGAAAAATTAAGATGTATTATTCATTATTTTGATAAAATGAGAAAGAGAGGTTTAGTATTATTTAATATATATCAAAAGTTCTATTATTTATTTATTATTAATATATTATTTATATAATTTATTTCATAAAAATTGTTACAAAAAAATAAAAATAAAAATAAAAATAAAATAAAATAAAATAAAATAAAAATAAAATAAAATAAAATAAAATAAAATAAAATAAATAGTAGAATATGAATATAAAGTACAGATTGAATAAAATAAAATAAAATAAAATAAAATAAATAGTAGAATATGAATATAAAGTACAGATTGAATAAAATAAAATAAAATAAAATAAAATAAATAGTAGAATATGAATATAAAGTACAGATTGAATAAAATAAAATAAAATAAAATAAAATAAATAGTAGAATATGAATATAAAGTACAGATTGAATAAAATAAAATAAAATAAAATAAAATAAATAGTAGAATATGAATATAAAGTACAGATTGAATAAAATAAAATAAAATAAAATAAAATAAATAGTAGAATATGAATATAAAGTACAGATTGAATAAAATAAAATAAAATAAAATAAAATAAATAGTAGAATATGAATATAAAGTACAGATTGAATAAAATAAAATAAAATAAAATAAAATAAAATAAATAGTAGAATATGAATATAAAGTACAGATTGAATAAAATAAAATAAAATAAAATAAAATAAATAGTAGAATATGAATATAAAGTACAGATTGAATAAAATAAAATAAAATAAAATAAAATAAATAGTTGAAATATAAATATAAAGTACAGATTGAATAAAGTAAAATAAAATAAAATAAAATAAAATAAAATAAAATAAAATAAAATAAAATAAAATAAATAGTAGAATATGAATATAAAGTACAGATTGAATAAAATAAAATAAAATAAAATAAAATAAAATAAAATAAAATAAAATAAAATAAAATAAAATAAATAGTAGAATATGAATATAAAGTACAGATTGAATAAAATATAATAAAATAAATAGTAGAATATGAATATAAAGTACAGATTGAATAAAATAAAATAAAATAAAATAAAATAAAATAAAATAAAATAAAATAAAATAAAATAAAATAAAATAAAATAAAATAAAATAAAATAAAATAAAATAAAATAAAATAAAATAAAATAAAATAAAATAAAATAAAATAAAATAAAATAAAATAAAATAAAATAAAATAAAATAAAATAAAATAAAATAAAATAAAATAAAATAAAATAAAATAAAATAAAATAAAATAAAATAAAATAAAATAATAATACTAATATTAATACTAATACTAATAATGATAATAATAAATAAATATTAGACCTTGAATCTCTAAAATCAGAATTAATTACCTTTCAAAGAATAAGTATGGATAGAAATGCATTACCAGATTGGTCAAATGTCAAATTAGATTTATGTGAATTTAACATAGATGATAGAAAAATTGAAGATTGTGAGAATATGTTACAATTAAGTTGTGGTAATAGCCATATTGGAGGATCCGTTTTAATAAATGTAACATTTTTTATTAAAAAAAAAAAAAAAAAAAAAAAAAAAAAAAAAGTTACTCATATAATTAAATTTTTAATAGTTTTATTTTAATTCTTAATCATAATAAATAATAATCTTTTTTTTTTTTTTTTTTTTTTTTTTTTTTTTTTTTTTTTTTTTTTTTTTTTAAAAAAAATAATAATAATATTATTATTTTATTATATAAAATAAATATATTAATATTTAAAAGAGATGCTTCATTGAAGAAATACGATTTGCAATATGTCCAGAATTATTCATATCAATGATATTTACACAAAAACTATATTATTTAGAAAGTTCTATAATTAAAGGTATAGAAAGATTTTCAAATTATATTGGATGTGATGATGGATTTAAATATAATGGTGATTATGATGACCAAACACCAATGTAAAAATTTTTATAAATTTATATGTCTACATAAATTCAATTTATTTTTATTTTATATATAAATTTAACCAATACTTAAAAATCTTTGTATTAATCATAATAAATATATAAATGAATAAATAAACTAAACTAAAATAAATTAAATTTATAAATAAAGTGACGAATCAAAGAAAAGAGCGACAGAAGTTGCTGCTATTGATCCACATTATTATAGTGCTTCTACATATTATGATCAATATTCTAAAAATGAAGTTTTAAGAGAATTAAATAAACTATATTCAGGATTTAAAGAAAATAATATTTCTTCATTAAAAAAAGGATCTTACGTTGCTACGACACATTGGGGTTTGTATATACTGCAAAAAAAAAAAAAAAAAAAAAAAAAAAAATTATATATATATTTATATTATTATATTAATTATATATTTATAAATATTTATATATATTATTATTAATAATCAATTTAATAACTATTATTAATGTTAAATTGAAGGTACAATAAATTATAATGGTGACATAGAATTAACAAGTATACTTCAAATACTTGCAGCATCAGTAGCAGGAAGGAAAATTAATTATTGCAAATGTATTTGTGGAGGATATAAACAACTTCATAATATGAATGAATTTTTGGATTCCCTCAAAAAACATAATATTACAACAGGTAATTGAAATATATATAATCTATCTTAATATATATATATATATATATAAAATTAAAAATATATATATAAATAATAATTTATTAAAAAAATAAATACTTCATTATTAATTTTTATTTTAATATATTCCATATATTTTTAAACAAAATAATGGTTTTTTAAATTATTGTCAATATGATAATATCAAAAAATATTAATTATATATATATATATATATATTATAACTTTTATTTTTCTCATTATTAAAATATAATAAAAAAAAAAATTTTTTTTTTTATATCATTAATATAGATAAATTATATAAATTTATAAGGTCTTATCGTCATGAAGTTATTATTAATGTTTCAAAATCTGAACCTCCAGAATGTACATTAATGGAATATATATTAAATAGAATAAATCATCATTATAATCATCATAATCATCATTCTCATTACCATCATAATGATAACATAAATAATAAAAACAACAATGAAATAAATAATAGTAATAACAATCAAACAAATAATGACGACAATAATACGAATAAAACCGAAAAAAAGAGTACAAGTGATGATAATGGAATAGATAATAATATAAAAGGAAGTGAAAATGAATTAGGAAATTATAGTAATGAAGATGATAATTATTATAGTGATGAAGATAGTAAAGATAGTACATGTAGTAGCAATGAAAAAGATATGTATGACACAAGTTATAGTAATAAAGAAGAAGAGGAAAATGGATATAATACAAATGATGGCTATAATGCAGAAGAAAATGATAATAAAAATAAATTAGTTATGGGTAATGAAGATGATGAAAACGAAAAAAATAAAAGTGACATAAATAATTACAATAATAGAAATAATATAAGTCGAAATAATGAAGATGGGGAAAAAAATACTGGGGATAATGAAAAATAGAATAGAAAAAAAAAAAAAGTGAATGCTACTATCAATGATAATTAAAATATTATTAATGATAATTAATAGTATTAATAATAATTATAATAATAATTATAATAATAATAATTAATATCATTTTTAATATGTAAAAATTTTATTTCAAATAATTACAATAATAGAAAACTAGAATGAAATAATAATATATTTATTTTAAACAAAATATATATATATATATATATACTGTTATTATTATTTTTAATAGGGAAAAATAACATATATATATCTTAATTTTATATTTAATAATTTATTTTCCTTATTATCATGAAAGTCAGAAGTAAAATAATTATTTTCTTTTAAGACAAATAAAAAAAAAAAGACTTTGATTTTTTTTTTTTTTTTTTTTTATTTTAATTAAAGATATATTAAATATTAATATATATATATATACATATACAATTTTATTATATATATATATATATTACAAAATTATAAAAATATAATGTATCTTTTTTTTTTTTTTTTTCTTCTTCTTTATTATATCTATAAACAAAATAATAATAAAAAATATTATACATATAATTTTATTATACATATATTATAAAATTATGAAAATAGTATCTTTTATTATTTATTTAATAGATGAATAAATGATAATAACAATTATTGCTATAATTTTTATTATTTTTACTATTATTATTACTATTATTATTATTATTATAACAATTGTTACTATTATTATTATTATTATTATTACTATTATTATTACAACTATTGTTACTATTATTATTATTATCGATCAAAATCATAAATATGAAATATAATTTATTTTTTGTTGTATATATTTTTTTGTTGTAACATTTTATTAAAAATATTTGCATAGAAATATATTTAATTTATCCATTTTAATTGTATAAATAAAATTTTAAATTTTTTTTTTAAAGATTTAATAAATTAATTTAAAACGAATATATTTATTTTAATATAATAAGTATTTATTTATAAATTACAATATATTATTTAAATATTATAATTAATTATAATCAAATAATATAATTTATATATAATATATATTGCTATCCTTTTTTTTTTAAATAATGAATGAATGAATTAATAAATAAATAAATAAATAAATAAATAAAAAATTAAAAATTAAAAAATTAAAAAAAAAAATAAAATAAAAAAAAAAAAAAAAAAAAATTAAAAAATAATATATTATTATTATTAAAGAAAAAAGAAAAAAGTGTTGAAAAAATAATAATTTACTAATTCCATTATATTGCTTTTTTTTTTTTTTTTTTTTTTTTTTTTTTTTTTTTTATATATATACATATATATAAATATAATTGTTATTAAAGGAAAGAAAGTCAAAATGGTAATGATATCAAAGGAAGAAAATATATCAAATAATAATAAAGGAATTTTATTTTTATTATAATAATAATAATAATAAAAAATAATAATAACCTTTAAAATTATTTGTACAAAAATCATAAATAATAATGAAGTATAATAGAACAAGATTTTCAATAAAATAAATGGAACAAAAATAAAGTAAAAATTTATCATATAGATAAAATGGCACGTTTTAAATGAAATTCAACAATAAGTTAAATATTTAAATTAAAATAATAATAATAATAATATCAAATTTGAGGTTGAAACTAATTTTTAAATAAATAATAATAATAATAATAATAAATGAAATATTTCTTATAAGTATAATATATATAATTCTGCCTTTTAATGAGCTTAAATTAAATAAAATGGAGATACAAAATAAAAATAATGAAAATAATAATCAATGTCAATAAAGGATTAAAAATCAACAATTTACATGGATCATACATGACAAATTAAAAGATTTTATATTATAATTATTATATATTATAATTAAATATAAAAAAATTAAAGAGAATAGAGAGCCACTAATTTATTTAAAAAAAATAAAAATTATTTTACAAAAATTTCTATTTAAAGAGTATATTAATATATAAATTTAATAATATATATTATTAGTATTTTACTGTTATTTTAATACAATAAGTTTTAAATTAATTTCAAAACAAAAAAGAAAAAACAAAATAATAAAAAAATATCATATATAAAAGCTTTTATCATAAATTTATTAATATTATTATATTACTAATTTAATTAACCTATTTTTTTTTTTTTTTTTTATCTTTTTTATTATATATATAAATGTATCAAAACTATTTTTTTTATATTAAATACATAAAAATAACTATTTTTTTTTATAAAAAAAAACAATACACGCAAAACTTTTCACCTTTATTTAATATAAATATAATAAACTTTAATATATATATATATTTTTTTGGAAATAAAATATAATATAATGAATATAAAAACAATAATAAATAATAAATAGGAACCATCTGAAGAACAACAAGATAAGAGAGATAAGCAATTAAATTATGCTATGGATTTAATGAGAAGATTACCTCCACAAAACATTGAAATTAATGTTGCTAATTTAATTGATTTATGTCAAGATGATGAAGAAGATTTTGATGATTTCACTGGTGACCTTCTCTCTTCAATTCACCAACCACTTATAGTTAAAGTTTGTCCAGAAACAAATAGGGAATATTTGGCTAGTGATTATAACAGAGATTTAGATTCATACCGGTAATAATAATAATAAAACACTCTAAGTAATAATAATCATAACAATAATGATATTTGTAATAATAAAAAATAGATATATAGATATATGTATAATATCAGTTATAGTTTATATATTAAAAAGATATATATATATATAACATATTAATATAAATTTATATATATATTTGGGTAGAAAAATATATAATTTTTAAAAAAAAAAAATATTTAATACTATTAATTTATGTATAAAAGAACAAAATAAAAAAAAAAAAAAAAAAAAAAAAAAAAAGAAAAGAAAAAAGTATTTCATGAGTTGAAATCAATAATTATTAAAATAAAATTTATCTATATATAATATTCAAATGAATATAAAATCATTTTTTTTTTTAAAAAAAAAAAAAAAAAAAAAACCTGTCAGTTCACCATGGTCAAATAAATTTGATCCACCACTTCAAGATGCTTCCTACCCATCTGACCAATTAAGAAAACTTGAAGTTCAAGCAAATGAAGCTTTTGACGTTTATCGTGATTTGTAAATATTTAATATTTATTTATTTATTAATTAATTAATTTTATTAATTTTAGTATTTATTATTTTTATTATCATTTTATATATAATAATTTTTTTTTTTTTTTAAAAAAAAATAAAAAAAAAAAAATATCCTTATATCTAATATACTATATTCTATTTATTTATTTATTTTTTATTCTAACAAATAATTTATATAATATTAAAATATTTAACATATATACATATATATAAATAAAAATAATTACGCAATAATAATATATTTATCTTTCTATCTACAAAAATATAATTATAATAATTATAATAACAATAATAATAATAATAATAATAATAATAATAATAATAATAATAATAATAATAATAATAATAATAATAATAATAATAATAATAATAATAATAATAATAATAATAATAATAATAATAATAATAATAATAATAATAATAATAATAATAATAATAATAATAATAATAATCATGACTAAAATTAAAAAAAAAAAAAAGATATTACGGTGGTGGTTTATCTTCTGTATATATGTGGGATACTGAAAATGGATTTGCTGCTGCTGTTTTCCTTAAGAAAAGTAAGTTTATTTTACTTCTAGTAAAAAAAAATAAAAATTAAAACAATGTATATATTCTATATATATATATATATATATATCATTTATAAATTTCAAAAATATTATAATGAACATATTTAATAATTTTAATTCTTTTTTTTTTTTTTTTTTTTATTTATTTATTTATTTATTTATTTATTTATTTATTTATTTATATTTCATTTTTATTCCTATAATTATATTCTATATTATATAATATTTTTATGTATATTTATTTTTATGTATATTTCTATTTCTATTTTTATCTATATTTCTATTTATTAATATATAAACCGTTATTTTATATATATAAACTTTTTTTTTTTTTTTTTTTTTTTTTTTTTTTTTTTTTTTTGGATATTCAAATTCTATTAAATTTAATGTATATATATAAATTTAAATATTATTCTAATAATAATGAAAGCTAATGAAAAAAATGCCACGGATAAGAGTTCATGGGATTCTATTCATATCTTTGAAGTTGAAAATAAAGGACGTAATGTATTATATAAATTAACCTCCACTATTACTCTTTACATTGTTAGTAGTAATAAAGATATGGGTAATATGAATTTATCTGGTAGTTTAACTCGTTATGTAAGTCTTTTTTTTTTTTTTTTTTTTTTTTTTATAACACTTTTTTCAAAATAACAATAGTAGTAATAATAAAACAAAAAAATTTTTTTTTTCTTTCTTTATTATTACTATTACTATTATTATTACATATAATTTTGTATAAAATTATAAAAAAAATATAAAAAAAAAAATATAAATATTAATTTTAAAAAAAAATAATATATATATATATATTTATTTATTCATACTTATTTATTATATATATATATTGTTATTGTAAAATGATATTTAAATATTATTTATTTTATATTATTTTATATTATATTTATGTACATTATATATTATATTATATATTTTTGTTATTATATTTGTTTATCTATGTATCTATTTTTTTCTCTATCTCTCTTTCTATCTATATAGACCGAAAGTGAATTCTCAAATCAAGAACATATTGGTAATCTTGGTAGAATGGTAGAAGGTATGGAATTTAATATGAGAAATACATTACAAGAAATATATTTCGGAAAGACCAGAAATATTGTTAATGAATTAAGATCCATTGCTTCACTTCAAGATGAAAAGAAGAAAATGTTATTCACCAAAGATCTTATGAATCGTCTTAAAAAGAATTAAGAAGAAAAGAAAAAAGATTGATGATAATGATTTCGAAAAAAATAATAATTAAAAAAAAAAAAAAAGATTTATTATTATTCATAGTTTATTTAATTATTGATTTATTAATTATTTTATTATTTAATGATTATAAATAAGAAAATAATAATAATAATAATAAAATAGTAAATAATAAATAATTAATTATAAAATAATAATATAATAATATAATAAGTAATAATATAATAAATAAATAAATAATAAAATATATTTAAATATTTAAATTATTTCAATTTTAATTTCAAAAAAAAAAAAAAAAAAAAAACTTTATGCCATAAAATAAATATATATATATATATATAATAAAAAATGAAATAATAAAAAAAACAAATTTTTTTAAAAGTATATTTTGGAAGGCTTAAAAAAAAAAAAAAAAAAAGCATATCTATGTGATTATTACAAGTTAAAGGACGAGGGAATTTTTTTTAATTTATTAAAATTTTTAATATCAGAAAATAATAATAATAATAATAATAATAATAATAATAATAATAATAATAATAATAATAATAATAATAATAATACAAATTTATTATTAAATAAAAATGCATATTTCATATATTGTTTTATTATTTATTATTATTTATTTATTTATTTTTTTTGTTTTTTTTAAATAAATAAATAAATTATAAATAAAAAATTAAATAATTTATATTTATATTTTAAAAAAATTATATATAGATATATCAAAAAAAAAAAAAAAAAAAAAAAAAAAAGGAAAAACGTTTATAATAATAGTTATTAATTTTTATTAGAATTATTATTAGAATTATTATTAGAATTATTATTTAAATTTTATTAAAATTATTATTAAAATTATTTAAATTATTTTAAATAAATATTGAATTTTTTTTTTTTTTTTTTTTGAATTTTGAATTTTGATTTTGTTTTTTGTTTTGAAAAAATAAAGAAATAAAATAAGCTTAATATTTTAAAAAAAGAAAAAAACGTTTGTAAAATTATTATTATTATTATATTTATTATAACTTTTGACTTAATTATTTATTTTCAATTGCTATTTTATTAAATATATATATATATATAAAAGAAGCATTTCTCTTAAACTATTTAAGAATAAAAAAAATATATTTTTTTTATTTCTTGCTTTTAAGTTAATGTTTGATATTACCTATTAAAAGAAAAAATATATTTTTTTGATTTTTATTGATTAAAATATATTTATTTATTAATATTATGCAAAATATATGTATATATTATTATCTTTTTATTATAAGTTTTTTTTTTTTTTTTTTTTTTTTTTTTTTTTTTTTTTTTCTTTCTTTCTTTCTTTTTCTTTATATATATATATATATTTAAAAAAAAAAAAAATAATTATTTTTTTTTTCTTTTTTCTTTTTCTATATATATTAATATAGTTTTTTTTTTTTTTTTTTTTTTTTCTTTAAAAAAAAAAAAAATCACAAAATAATCATAATTTATTTCAAAATTATAAATTAACAGAAAAATATATATATTAATAATTCATATATTTTACTTTATTTGTTAATATATATATATATTCTTCTTTTTTGCTTTTTTTTTTTTTTTTTTTTTTTTTTTTATTATTATTATTATTGTTTCGCTCTCTATAGATTTCTTTATATTTATTATATTATATATATATTTATTAATCTAATAAAAGTTTTTCATTTTCTTTTGTCTTTTCCGTATATTGATTACTTAAATATGATAATGAGTAACTCGATAGAATTAATGAAACCATTATAATACTGAATAATGGGAATACAATGTTTCCCATTCCTTTTCCCTTATAATTATATATTATTCCTACAATTAAAATTGCTGCAAAAATAGTTCCTGCTACCAAATATGCATACCTCCAGAATCTTGATACTGAATTCATACAATCCGGACAATAATACTTCGGTGTAAAAAGACTTGGAAAGAAGAAGTAAAATCTATGACTATGATCAAGACAACAGAGGTCTAACAATATGTTTTTAAAGTATTTTTATGATAAAAAACAATATATATATTTTTAAATAATTAAACAATATTTTAATATTTATATCATAATTATATTTATTTATTTATTTATTTATATAAAATATATAAATTTACTTGAACATTTTTCACATTTATTTGTTGCTATCCATTCACATTTATTATAAGTACAGAGTTGGAATCTTGGAGTAGGTTTTTGATTTGAATATCTACTGGTAGTTCCATCTATATTAAAAAAAAGAATAAAATATTTAAAATAATAAATTTATATATACATATATAAATATAAACAATATAATATTAATATCATATCATGGATTACAATTATATATAATATATGCTATTATACTCAAAAAAACTTACTTCTAACATTAGTAGGATCAGTTTTTATCTTTTTTGTTGATCTAACAGCAGCTGGTACCTTTATTCTATTATTAATTCAAAATTATATTTTAAACATATATATATAATGATAAAAAAAAAAAAAAAAGGCTTAATATAAATATTTTTGAAAATAATTATTATTACTATTTTAATAATAATTAATATAATCTAATGTATATTTAATTTTAATTTTAACTGGAAAACTTAATAAATATTAATTTAAATACTTACGAAGGACTTGAATATACAATAGCATCATTGTTCATTGCATTATTTAAAGATTTTGAATTATTTTGTTGTAAAAGTTTCTCTTGTTCAGCTAATTCCTGAGCCTTCTTTCTTCTTTGTTGTTGTAAAAGGCGTATTCTACATGAGACAGAACGTTGAGGTGTAATAACTTCATCCAATGGAACAGTAGATTCTAAAACTGGAATTTTTGATGGTGGTTCATCCGGTGGTAAAAATTTTCTATCGGGATCAATAGATGCATGATACTTAATCCAATCTTCAACTGAATTAGGAACTACAGCAGGATCAGTTGTACTATACATATATAATTTTTAATCATGATTTAAATTATTATTTTTAAAATTAATTATTGTCATTATTATTATTATTTTACTTTTATTTATTTATTTTATTTTAATCTTAATTTTTTATTTTTTATTTTTTATTTTTTATTTTAATTCTTTTTTTTTTTTTTTTTTTTTTTTTTTTAATAAATATCTTAAGTATATTTATATATTTTATGATCTAATGAATTAATAAAATCTTATTATAAACTTACACAGGAATTGGAACTTCATTCACAGGAAGATTATAGGTACTTGGATCTACGATGACTACTATTTGCTTCTCTTTTTCTTCTTCGAAATCTGAATCATCCTTTCCAATAGCAAGTGGAGGTACAGGTGGAGATGACGTTCCTTTATTCATGGTTTTAGTCATGATTGATGAAGTCACTGGTATATCCATTGAATTAATGGTATTTAATATTTTAATATTATGACTACTTGTATTCATATTAAAACTGTTATTAAAACTATTATTATTACTGTTATTAATACTATTATTAATACTATTGTTCATACTATTATTAACGTTTGGTTGTGGAGTTGCGGTAGCAATTGGTTTTAATATATTAGAGGAAGTATTTTGATATATTTGAGCGTTATTATTTTTATAACTATTATTAAAACTAGTATTAAGATTAACACTTGTTGGATGTAATTGATTCATACTGGTATTCATATTAAGAGAATTATTTCCTAATAAATTTCTAGTAGAATTATTATTTAAACTGAAGCTATTATTTATATTTGACGAGTTACTCATTAATACACAATTATTACTATTATTATTATTATTATTATTTGTAAAACTATTATTAATAAGTAAGTTGCTAGTTGTATTATATATTATATTATTATTATAAGAAATGCTATTATTTGCAAGGTTATTATAGCTAAAAGAGTTATTTTGAATATCGTCAAATGAACGTTGATTAATTTTTTCTTCTGGTGAAGTTAAATTAGAGTATGTATCGTTTGACGCTTCTGTATTATTCTCCCTGTTATTACTAACTAATAATAAATTTTTACTTGAATTTACTGAGTGTGCTGTTTGTTTCATATTTTTATTATTCACTAATATTTTAGTTTCCTTTTTAATTATTCTTTTTTTTTTTTTTTTTTTTTTTTGTATGAAAAAAAAAAAGAATATTATTGATTTTTATTTAATTTAGAAGTTGCTTTTTAATTTTCCTCCTTTTTTAAAGAATATATATATTTATAATTGCACTTATTTTTTCCAAAGTATAAAATTCTTAAATTATTTTTAAGTTTTTTTTTTCTAAATATATGTATATATAATATATAGTTATCTAAAAATATAATAAAATTAAAATAATAATACATTATTTTTAATTTAGAAATAAAAAAATATTAATTTATAAATAAAAATAGTATTTTATTTTTAATATTCAATTTACCTATAACAAAAAAAAAAAAAAAACTTTATATATGTTGCAATATTTTCAAATAATAAACTTTACATACAAAATGTGTCCTTTAAATTATTTACTGTTTAAATAGTATTTAATTTATATATAATAATATATATATTAAATTTTTTCTGCTTTTTACAATAAAATGTTAAATTTATTTATTACTTTTATTTTCAGAATGAAAAAAAAGGTTTTATTTAGTATTAAATATACTTTAATCATAAAAAAATAATTAAAATAAATAAATAAATAAAACGATATCAATAATATATTGTTTTTACGTTTTTCAATTTCCTTTTAAATTGATTGTTTAAAATATTAATATTTTTATTAATTTTTGATTACTTTATTTTTATATTGTTATAATTTATAATTATAATATAACTTTATCTTAAATTATAATAATATTATTAAAAGTTTTTTCTAATAATATATTAAAGATATAATATGATAAATTATTAATAAAGCAAAATGAATTAAGTATGATAATGAATTTGATATATAAAGTGTAAAAAATGATTTTATTTGATTTTATCAATATTCGATATTATTTCTTGCTTTATTATTAATTTTGTATTTTGTTATTACTTGAATAAAATTATCACTTTAGTATAAACATGATATACTAATTATTTTCCTTCTTTTTTTTTTTTTTTTTTTTTTTTTTTTTGATTTATTGAATTCTTCTCTTTTTATTTATTTTATTGTTTTATTTTTCTTTTGCTTTAGAACTTTTATTATTATATATAATTTTTTTTTTATGTTATTTTAATGAATCCAAGTACTAAAATAACATAATCTTTAGTAAATTCTAAAAAGTCTTTATCATTATTATTTAGGAGCTTCTTTTATAGTTATTTTATTATTATTAGTATTTCTTCATTTATTATTTATTTTATAATCTCTTCTTTTTATTATTTAAAGAATAATAAAAATATGAAAAAGATTTATAAATAAATAAATAAAAAGTTATAAAAAAAAAAAAATAAAAATATTAATAATAAAAATAAAAATAAAATATAAATTTTTAAAACACTACACAATAAAATTATATATAATAATAAAATAAACAATAATAAATATTAAAAAATAAAAAATAATATAAAAAAAAATATAAAATCAAAATAAAAAAAAAATAAAAAAAAAAATAAATCAAAATAAAAGAATAAAAGAACAAAAAAAATAAAAAAAAAATATGAAAATATTTTTTTAATCATACAATAAATGAAATAATTAAAATTCAATATATTAATATATTATTCTAATATATTATATAATATATATTTTATTAATTTCCCTTTACAAATTTTTAATATTATAAAAAAACAATTTAAATAAAAAAGATTAAAAAAATATATATTAAATTCCATATATAATAATCAATTGAATACTTTTTTACAAATAAATATATAATATATAATATATAATATATTTTAATATATTAAATTTTATTATAATCTTTATTTTTTTTTTTAAATAAAGAAGAAATTCATATTCTTAGAATTAATTTTACTTATTTATTAAAATTGTATTTAATTAATATAATATAATATTGTACAAATAATAAATAATGTAATAAATAGAATGATTATATTCTAGTATATTGAACATATATAAATATATTAAATATAAAGGTTTATAAAGCTTATTAATTAAAAAAAATATTTTAAGGGTAAATACTTTATATTAAATATATATTAAAATATATTGTGATATATGTCTATATTCAATTATCGAAAAGATTATAAATTATAATTAATATAAATTTGATAATAAATATTAAATAGTAAATAGTAAATAGTAAATAGTAAATAGTAAATAGTAAATAGTAAATAATAAATAGTAAATAGTTAATAGTAAATAGTTAATAGTAAATAAAAAATAGTAAATAGTAAATTAGTAAATAGTAAATAATAAAAACATTTATGTATGAAAAATATATATTTCTATATATCATATCTATCTATAACATTATCAATATTATTTATGAAAATAAAATTAATATTAAAAATAATTAATAAAAATTTGAGTATTAATATAATTAAATATTGAATATTATTAATAATAATATGGAAATATAATAATAAAAAAAAATTAGAATAAATTAATAACACACTTTAATTATAAAAAGTAATAAGAATATATTAATAGTTCATATTAACAATAGTTCTATGTTAATAATTACAGTATTTATTTAATATGAATAATAAATTTATATACATTTTATTAAAATAAATATGAAAATTTATTGTTATAAATAATAAAATTAATAACAACTATCGATAATATTTTAAAAGATATTATTGATGTATTTAACTATAATTTATTATGAAAACTATTATATTATAGGAAATAAATCAAATTTTAAATTATTCTAAAATTAGATATTTAAATATATATTAAATTGAAATATGTTTCGAAACTACTCTTTATAATTTAAAAATTAATTACAATGAATATCTCAATACCTTTTTTTTTATTATAGTTGGTCTTTGTTATAAGTTTCCAAAAAAAAAAATATTTACAACAATATAGATTAAGGAGAAATTTTTAATTTGAACTAAATAAAAACAAATAAATATATAACAATATTTAATATAAACATTTATTAAAACATTTATTATTATTATTTATTTATTTATTTATTTATTATTTATTTATTTATTTATTATTTATTTATTTATTATTTATTTATTTATTATTTATTTATTTATTTATTATTTATTTTTATTTATTTATTTATTTATTTATTATTTATTTTTATTTATTTATTTATTTATTTATTTATTATTTATTGTTTTATTGTTTATTATTTATATTATTTATTATTTATTATTTATTTATTTATTTATTATTTATTTTTATTTATTTATTTATTTATTTATTTATTTATTATTTATTGTTTTATTGTTTATTATTTATATTATTTATTATTTATTATTTATTTATTTATTTATTATTTATTTTCCCAAAAATATACATAAATTATCAGTTAATTTCAATATAAAAAATTTTATTATGTTGTACTAATTATTAATATATAATAAAGTAATTAATATTATATTAATTTGGTAAATATTATTTAGCTTTAAAAAAATATATATTTTATATTTAAATTGTAAAAGAATTTATAAAAAAAAAAAAATATTTCCTAAACTATTTAACTATTGTATACAATTAACTCTGGTAAGCAAAAAACAAAAAAACTAAATTATAAAAAAATAAAAAAAAATTTTTTTATTTTTTTATAATTTAGTTTTTTTCAGTATTCCATTATATAGATATTATATGCATGCAAATTCATTAACTTAAATAATTATTTAACAATTCATTATGACATTTATTCATAGACAACAATCAAAGATGAAATATATATATTTCCCTTTTACAGAGAGTAAGGAAGCATAATGTTTAATTATATCATCTCATGGTTATATACTATTTTATTTCCTAAATATATATATCCAATTATCCATATATATTAATATGTAGAAACAATAGAGTTAAAATTTTAATATAAAAATATTATTTATTTTTATAGTTATTTTTTTATAAAAAATAAAAAATATATATATTATAGAAATAATAGAAATATATATATTTAATATAAATTAATGATATTTATGACTATACTTTTTATATAAATAAATAATAAATAATAATAAATAATAAATAATAAATAATAAATAATAAATAATAAATAATAATAAATAATAAATAATAAATAATAAATAATAAATAATAAATAATAAATAATAAATAATAAATAAATAATAAATAATTGAATAATAAATAATAAATAATAAATAATAAATAATAAATAATAAATAATAAATAAATAATAAATAATTGAATAATAAATAATAAATAATAAATAAATAATAAATAATTGAATAATAAATTTTTATAATAAATCTAGATAAATAAAAATTAATACTTTTTTGCTTTCTGCTTTCTAAAATATGAAACAATATCTTATAAAATCTTCAATTTCTTAGTTTGAAGATTTAATTATTAAATAAAGTTGTTACACGAACATTTAAATTCATTTTTCAGTTCAATATTTAATATAAACCCAATAATCTTTAATATATGGTAAATAGATGTTGCCATATATAAATATATATAAATAAGCATAAACTTTCATTCCAATAATTTGTACTATCTAAAATTTAATAATTTTTAAAATTTTATTTCTAAGATAGCTTATGAAATCTTTTAAAGATGTATTTAACCAATTTAAACCGTATATTATAAATATATTGTTAATATATAAAGTTCATTGTGAATGATATAGTTTTTTTTAAAAAAAAAACTTTTTTAACCACTATGTATAAATTTACCAAAAAAAATTTAATATAATAAATTAATATTTAAAACAAAAAAGAAAAAATAATAAAATAAAAAAATAAAAATTTTAATTATAATAAACAATAAAGCACTATACATAATATTAAACATTAAACGCTATCTATTAGGGTGTAATATTGTTTTGAAACTGCTTAACTCCTTAGTTATTGTAGAAACTACCAAATGAATAGGAATTATAAGGATACTTATGATTATATTGTCAACTTTTTTTTTTTACTTTAAAAAATTTAAAATAATACCTAGTAATCATAATATAGCATTGATATTGATGATTTTATTTTTTTCTTGTTAATTTTTTGTTTTTACTTTATTAAATATATAATATTATTATATAAATATAATAGTATCATAAAATTATGGTTTCTACTTTTTGCTATTCGAATATTTTCTAAACTTATTTTATATATATAAATCATTTTGGTTATTACTGAATGAAATTTCCTTGTAATAAATTACAAATATGAATTTGAATGATAAATATAATATTATATCTTGAATTATGATTATTGTTTATTACATAAAATTATTATTATATATAATTATTATTATCTTTAATTATGATTATTTATTATTTATTATTATTATTTATTATTATTTATTATTTATTATTATTATTTATTATTTATTATTATTTATTATTATTATTTATTATTTATTATTATTTATTATTTATTATTTATTATTTATTTATTATTATTTAATTATTTATTATTCAATTATTTATTATTTATTATTTATTATTTATTATTTATTATTTATTATTATTATTTATTATTTATTATTATTTATTATTATTTATTTATTGTTCATTTATTATTATTATTTATTATTTATTATTTATTATTTATTATTTATTATTTATTATTTATTATTATTATTTATTATTTATTATTATTTATTATTATTTATTTATTGTTCATTTATTATTATTATTTATTATTTATTATTTATTATTTATTATTTATTATTTATTATTTATAATTCATTATTTATTATTTATTATTTATTATTTATTATTTATTATTTATTATTTATTATTATTATTTATTATTTATTATTATTTAATTATTTAATTATTTATTATTCAATTATTTATTATTTATTATTTATTATTTATTATTTATTATTATTATTTATTATTTATTATTATTTATTATTTATTATTTATTATTATTATTTATTATTTATTATTTATTATTATTTAATTATTTAATTATTTATTATTCAATTATTTATTATTTATTATTTATTATTTATTATTTATTATTATTATTTAATTATTTATTATTCAATTATTTATTATTTATTATTTATTATTTATTATTTATTATTATTATTTATTATTTATTATTATTTATTATTATTTATTATTTATTATTATTATTTATTATTTATTATTTATTATTATTTAATTATTTAATTATTTATTATTCAATTATTTATTATTATTTAATTATTTAATTATTAATTATTTATTATTTATTATTTATTATTTATTATTTATTATTTATTATTTATTATTATTTATTATTTATTATTTATTATTTATTTATTATTATTTAATTATTTATTATTCAATTATTTATTATTTATTATTTATTATTTATTATTTATTATTTATTATTATTATTTATTATTTATTATTTATTATTTATTATTTATTATTTATTATTTATAATTCATTATTTATTATTTATTATTTATTATTATTTATTTATTATTTATTATTATTATTTATTATTTATTATTATTTAATTATTTAATTATTTATTATTCAATTATTTATTATTTATTATTTATTATTTATTATTTATTATTATTATTTATTATTTATTATTATTTATTATTTATTATTATTATTTATTATTTATTATTTATTATTATTTAATTATTTAATTATTTATTATTCAATTATTTATTATTATTTAATTATTTAATTATTAATTATTTAATTATTTATTATTTATTATTATTTAATTATTATTTATTATTATTTAATTATTTATTATTTATTATTTATTATTTATTATTCAATTATTTATTATTTATTTATTATTTATTATTTATCATTTATTATTTATTATTTATTATTTATTATTTATTATTATTTATTATTTATTATTTATTATTTATTATTTATTATTTATTATTAATTATTTAATTATTTATTATTTAATTATTTATTATTATTTATTATTTATTATTTATTATTTATTATTTATTATTTTTATTCCATTATTTATTATTTATTATTTATTATTTATTATTTATTATTTATTATTTATTATTTATTATTTATTATTTATTATTTATTATTATTTATTATTTATTAGATAAAATGATTTAAGTCAATAATCATTTTAATGTATATTCTAATTAAATAAAAATGATTAAGAATTATTATTTGTTTGCTTTCTTTTTAATTTTTCTATTTATTTTTAATTTTAAGGACAAAAAAAAAATAATCATAATAAATAAATAAATAAATAAAACAAAAATATATATATATATATGACTAATTAAAAAATCATTAAATTTCGAAAGGTCTGCCTATAATAAATAATAACAGAAAATAAAATAGTAAAGATTAAAATAGAGATAATATTATATATATTATTTTTTTTTTTTATTGTTAAACTTTAAAATATAAACGGTATATATAATTTATTTTTAAAAATAAAATAAAATAAATAATATATATATAATAAAGTGTCAACTTAATATTATTTTTAAAAAAAAAAAATAAAAATAAAAATAATTTATTAATAATTTATAAAATTTTCACAGTTAACATGTTCTATTTAAATTTTATTAATTATAACATGTTCTATTTAAATTTTATTAATTATAAAATATTAAATTGAGGGATAAATAAAATTAAAAAATTATATTAATATAGCCATTTAATTAAAAATAAATAAGAATAATAATGATATAAATTATGAAATGATAATAAAAAACAATTTATGAATAATTTTAATAATATAGATTAAAACAATATAAAAATAATGAAAAAAAATAATATGAAATGGTATAAAAATAATATGAAATGGTATAATAGTATATTTATAGTTTAGTAAAATACTATATAATCATAATGAATAATAAGAAATAGTTATAATAGGTAATAATAGTAATTGTGTATAATTATTAAAATAATTGAAAAAATAATTAAAATAATAGTTTGTAATAATTAGAAATAGTAATAATAAATAATAACAAAATATAATTATAGTGAATAATAAATATAGTAATAATAATGCATAACTGTATAAATTAGATATAAAAATATTAGGTAAAATTATAATGAAAAATAAGAAATAACAATAAAAGAATAAAAGATTAATAGTAATATATAATAATTATGAATAATAAGAAATAATAATGATAATATTTAATATTAAAATAAAATAGTGATAGTTAAGTAATAATTAAAGATGATAATTATGAATAATATGAAATAATAATAATTGGTAATACTATATTAGTTTTAAAATAATAAAATATAATAATAATAGTAATATATAATAATAATAAATAATAAAATAATAAAATATAATAGTTAATATATAATGACTTATTATGAATAAAAAAAAATTAATAGTTCAATGGTAGTATATAATAATATTAATGACTTAAAAAGAAATAGTAATAGGTAATACACTATATTATTAAAATAAGAAATACCGATAATAGGTAATAATAGAATATAATTATAATGAATAAAAAGAAATAATAATAATAGATAAGGTACTACACAATTGTTAAAATAATAAAATGTAGCAATAATAGATAATATCAATATTAATTTATAATTTTTTATAATGAATAATAAGAAATAATAATAGTAGCTAATTATAATATATAATCATGATACAGTAATAATAATAATAGATAATACAATATAATTATAAGAAATAATAAGACATAGTAATAATAATTATTAATAATAATAAATAATTATTAGATATAAATGGAATTTAATCATAATAAATAAATTAAATATTAAATAATAATAATAAATAATAATTATAAATGTTAAAAAATACAATATAGATAATTTGTGATAATAATACATGATTATAATGATAATTAGAAATAATAATAGGTAATAATAGTAAAATAAAAATATATGATAGTTAGAATAATATATAATAAGAAATAATGAGAAATAGTAATAATTACAATATACAATAATGATATTTTAAAAAAATAAAAGTAAATTTTAATAAATAATAAAAATAAATGGTTGGAAAATAACTATTAAAAATTTATATATAAAAAAAAAAATTTTAAATATTAATAATTATTAATAATAATAAATAATGATACTAAATAAACTTATTACTCAATAATTTAATATTTTTTTTCACAAATTAGATATTGCTATTAAAAAATTTATTATTAAATTAGTAATAAATTTTAAATATATTATAATAATTATTTAATTTAATATCATATCTAACATTTTATAATTAATAAGTATCTTTCACATAAAACACAAATTCAATAAAATAGGTAAGGAATAAAAAAAAATAAAAAAATAAAAAAATAATATTTATATATATTTGATAAAGTCATAAATAATAAATGTTAATGTTATTATATGAAAGAAGAAATTTTTATTATTTTATCAATTTTTCACAAATATATAAAAAAAAAAATATATATATATATATATATATATGTAATTATTTGTTTTTATTAAATCCATCTCGTATAGGTATATAAATAAATAATTGATTAATTATAAAAATATAATATTTTGTATTGTTTTTTTTTATGAACTATTTTAATTTTATTAATATTTATTTGTCTTTTCTATTATTATTTTATTGTTATTATTATTTCTTTTTTTAATAATATTTATTTTTCAAAAAAAAAAAAAAAATGTTTATTATTTTTTTTTGTCCTTTTTGACAATAAAATATTAAAATAATTAATTAATAAATAAATAAATAAATAAATAAAAAAAAAAAAAAATAAGTAAATTCTATCTTTTATTTTATTTTAATATATCACACCAATATTTCAATAATAACAATTATAAATATATTGAAAATATTAATTATTAACAATTAACAAAATAATAACAATAATAATAATTTTAATGAGTATTTAAATAATATATTTGTATAGATATAAAATTGTTATATAATAATAATCAGAAATTTTCCCAAATGAGTTCAACAAAAGATTTATTAAATCAAATAGCGTTATTATCAGGTAAATATAAAAATATATATATAAAGATTTAAATTTTAAATATGTAATATAATATTTTCAAAAGAATTTATATTTATTTATTTATGTCTTAATATATAATCTATTTAAATATTACTATAACCAATTTACAAATTAAAGATGCAATTAATAAACGCAAAAATCAAGTAAAAGAAACTTCAAGTGGTACAAATTCACCATATTATAAAAGTTATTCACCGTATTATAAACCTTCAAGAAATGTCACTTTAATAAATAATAATTCTTCAAGTTCAAATACAAAGATTAGTACTCAGGAAAGTAGTCAAACTGGTAAAAACTTATATATAAAAAAAGGAAACAAACTAATAAGGCTTGAAGGTATTAACTGGAGTTTAATTTATATATTATCCATTTTTTAAAAAGTATAATATTAATAAATATTAATCATAATTAAATGGTAAAAATTATTTATTTATAAATATCTATTATTTATTAAAGAGATGAATAAGCAGAAGGATAAAGTTTTAATGTCTATTAAAAAACAAGCTGAAAGTCCTTTTATTAAGAAAAGAAACACTTTAATAAATAAGGAATTTTTAAAAAAAATGTACTTTTTTTTTTAAAAAAAAAAAAAAATCGTAAATTATAAAACTTTTCATTAAACATAAAAATATATATATATTAAAAACTAAGTCTTATATATATATATTATTATTTATATATATATCATATATATATTTGTTATATATAATTTATATGTTATTTATTGATATTTATTATTTATTAATACGACAATAATATAAGGAAAACGCCATCAATGAAAGATACAATGGCAACAGTAAAACGTTTACCCCCTGGTCAAATAACTACAATATTAGGAGTTAAATATCAAAAAAGTTTGGATGGAAGAAGATTAACAGTTTATAAACCAATTGGTAAATTATTTAATGAATATAATTAAATAATTACTTTTTTTTTAAATCAAATAGTATATAAGTTAATTTTTTTTTATTTTTTTTTTATTTTTTTTTTTTTTTATCAATATATTTATTTATTTGGATTATTTTGGATATTGGATTATTTTTTGTTTTGTTTTGTTTTTCTTTGCTTTTATTTTTTTTTTTTTTTTATTTTTTTTTTTTTTTTTAAATATTTTTAAATAATAAATATAACAGAGGAAAGAATGGTAAAAATTAATGGTGTAGAATTTAAATTAAGTCCTACAGGCATAAAATTAGTAAGAAAAGTTACAGGTAAGTCAATTAATTTTTTTATATTACAAAAATAAAAAATATATATATATATATATATACCAATACATATATTTATATTTATATTTATATATTATGAATACTAAAAAATATGAAATTTTTATATTTTATTTCCTTAACACCTATATATTTATATTTAATATATTTTTAAAAATAATTTAAAAATATTAGAAACTAACAAAGCTGAAATAACACCTAAAATTGTACAATATAAAAATGAATTATATTATAGAACAAAAAGTGGAAACTTAACAAAAAATATAACAAAATCAATATTATTGTAAGTTAATAATAATTATAATAAAATAATAAAAATAAAAATAAATTTATATATAATATTTCATATTACACTAATTTTTATAATTTTTTTTTTTTTTTTAATTTATTTATTTATTTTATTTTATATTATTTTATTTTATTTTATTTTATTTTATTCAATCTGTACTTTCTATTTAACATTCTACTATTTATTTTATTTTATTTTATTTTATTTTATTTTATTTTATTTTATTTTATTTTATTTTATTTTATTTTATTTTATTCAATCTGTACTTTCTATTTAACATTCTACTATTTATTTTATTTTATTTTATTTTATTTTATTTTATTTTATTTTATTCAATCTGTACTTTCTATTTAACATTCTACTATTTATTTTATTTTATTTTATTTTATTTTATTTTATTCAATCTGTACTTTCTATTTAACATTCTACTATTTATTTTATTTTATTTTATTTTATTTTATTCAATCTGTACTTTATATTTAATATTCTACTATTTATTTATTTTATTTTATTTTATTTTATTTTATTTACTTTATTTCTGCTTATTTTATTTTTTATATAATTTATATCTATCCTATTATTGTTTTCTGTTTTTTTTTTTTTTTTTTTTTTTTATTTTTTTATTTTTATTTTAAAAATAAAGATCAAATAAATTGGTAAATTCTGAAAAAGCAATAGCATATTGTTCTTATTATATTAGATTTGGTAAGATTTAAAATATATTTAATTAAAGTGAATAAAAAAATTGAATTAGATTAATATATGTTTATTTTTTATATTTAATTTTTCATAATAAAAGTATAATTTATTAATTTTTGTTAAAAAAAAAAATAAAAATAAAAATAAAATAAGATAAAATAAAATAATAATAATAAAAATAAATATTTATTATTCATATTATTATTGAATTTTATACAATATAAATAATTTATAATATTTAAACAAAAAAAAAAAATAAAAATAAAAATAAAAATAAATAAATAATAAAATTACAAATAAATAAATAAATAATGTTAAAAAAAATGAAGGTAAATGTAAAAATAGGAAATGTCGTTTTATTCATGATCCGGATCACGTATCACTTTGTCCAAAGTTCTTAAAAGGTAATTGTCAGGATAAAAATTGTTTATTAGATCATTCTAAAAATCAAAAAAAATTACCATTATGTGTTCATTTTCAAAATGGTAATTGTTTAAATGAAAATTGTCCTTATGTTCATGTAAAATTAAATGAAGACACACCTATATGCAAAGACTTTGCTTTGAAAGGATTATGTGAAAAAGGATTATCTTGTCCTTATAAACATCTCTATCAATGTCCAGAATTTGCTAATACTGGTAAATGTACAAATATTAAATGTATTTTCTTACATGTAAATAATAAACCATTACCAAAATCTGTTGTCACTCTAAAAAATAATAGTCAAAGTAAACTCAATGAAGAAGAAAATAGTAATAGTAATAGTAGTAGTAGTTTATCAATAAAACCAAAATTCCTTCAAAAGAAAAAGCGTGAAGATGTAATATTATTTAATTCAGAGGAAAGTCTTAATGATATACTGGCAGAACAATCACATGAAGAAAGTCGCGGAGAGGATGATGATGATGATGAAGATATTGAAAGTTCAGAAGAAGAAGATAATCTCAGTATGGAAGCAGAAAGTTTCGATATGGATATGCTTTATAATGAAGAAAATAATGACGATGAATAAATTAAATTTATATATATTTAAAAAAAAAAAAAAAAAAAAAAAAAAAAAAATCAAAATAATACTTATCAAACTTAAATAATATAAATATAATACTATTAGTATAATTTTTTATTATTATTATTATTATATTATTTTAATATGAATATTTATTTTTTTTTATATAATATTAATATAGCATAAAGTATAGAATTTATTTAATATCACTATTTAAAAATATATATAACTAACAAAAAAGATAATATATGACAATATTAACACTAATTCTTTATTAATTCAAGATAATTTAAAAAGTTAATATATATATATAATTATTTATTTTATTTTTTTTTTTTATTTCTATTTCTATTTTTATATTATTAATATATTATATATATATCATTATATATATTTATATTTAATTCTATTATTTAATCACGAAGTTAAAATATATATATATATTTACTATTCATATATCTTTTTTATTTTATTTTATTTTTATTTTTATTTTTTTTTAAAAAAATTTATTTATTTACTTATTTTATAATATTTTATAATATATTTATTGATTTCAGTAATAATTTTTATTTAATATATAGTAAGTTTAAATTTTACCAAAAAAAAAAAAAAAAAAAAAAAAAAAAAAAAAAAAAAAAATCTATCTTTTAATTATTATAACAATAATATAAATAATACAAGAACTAAAAAATAATAAAAATAATAAAAAAGAAATAAAATAAAATTAAAAAGAAAAAAAAAATGAAAAGAAAAATGAAAAGAAAAAAAAAATAAAAAAAAAAAAAAAAATAAAAAAAAAAAATGAAATAAAATAAAAATGAAAAAAATCATGTAATATAAATAAATAAAATAAAATGTTATAAAAAATATATATATATATGAATAAAAATAAAAATAAAAATAAAAATAAAAAAAGAAAACACTACTCTAATTTTATTTTATATAATAAAATATTAAAATGTAGTTTCAATATTTAAAATATATATATATATATATATAAATTTTTTGTTTTTTGTTTTTTGTTTTTCTTGAAATGGATTATTTAGTAAAAATATTTAAAGATCACTTTACAAATTTATTAATATTTATAACATTATATAATAATTTTGACAAATAATTATTTATTTAAAATAATAATAATAAAAAAAAATAAAATAAAATAAAATAAAATAAAATAAAAAAAAAATAAAAAAAATAAAAAAATAAAAAAATTAATTAAATATATTATTATGTATATATATAAACTTTTATTTTTATTTTTATTTTTTTATTTTTTTTTTTTTTTTTTTTTTTATTGTTATTTATTTAGATAGAATATATCGCATTTCTATTATTGAATATATATAAAATAACACATAATAATAACTATATTATAATAAACGACTTTATATTAAAAAATAAAAAATAAAAAAATTAATTATATAAAATATTAAATAAATAAATATATATATATTAATTTGCTTATAAATTAAAAAATAAATATATTATATATATATATAAAAATTAGGTTGTTTATAAATTTTAATTGTTTGTTTATTTGTTCTTACTTTATATATATATATATTATCTTTTTTTTTTTTTTTTTTTTTTTTTTTTTTTAGCTTTATTCTATTCTATTTTATTTTTATTTTATTTGATGATAATGATTGATGATTGATGATTATTCCGGTTTTATGAAATCTTTTGAAGTTACTTTTGACTTTTTAGAGGAAAGTTTTTGTTTTTTATTTGAACTTTCTTTTACTCCTTCTTCATCTACTAAATTATGCTTTTCACTCTTATTCGTTGGTAATGCTCCTATATCTTTTTTATAACGATCTAACATTTCTTTATCAGATACAGAATTCGTGGTTTCATTTTCTTCAATCTTTTTAATTTTTTGTTCTTTCATTTGTTCTTCTGCTAATTTCTATAAAATATATATCCCAGTTATTAATAAATATTTTTTTTTTTAAGAAGAAGAAAAAAAAAAAAATAAAAATAAAAAAGGAATAAATAAATACATATAAACAAATATATTTTAATATGTAAATATTATATCATTAAAAAAAATAATAAAAATAAGATAGTAAAAAAGTAATAAAATATATATATATATAAAAAAAATGTATATTTACTTCAATAGTATTATTGAATTTTTGATATGAACGTCTGCCAATATTACCACCTTCTAGGAAATTCATAAAAGATGATTCACTTTCAATCTTTGTTTCACTTTTTATTATTATAATTATTATTATTATTTGAAATTAAATATATATAATTTTTATTTAAATTAAATAAAAAAAAATGTTAATATATAGACGGTTTCTTTTCTTTTATATACTAATATTATTATTATTAATAATCATTAATTTTTAAATCACTAACTTTTCTGAAGCAATATCATCAAAATTAAGTACCCAATGAGCTTCTGAAAGTGCACGTTGTTGTTCTTTTTCTTCTTCCTCTTTTTGTTGTTGTTCCCTATTTCTTTGCATAAACTTTTTTTTTTTTTTAATTTTATTATTATTATAATTTTTCATTGTATTCATTATATCCATTGTATTTATTATATCCATTGTATTCATTATATTCATTATCATCATTATTAAATATATTTTATGTATATCAATAAAACATTTTAAAATTATAATAAAAAAAAATAATATATATATATAGGTATATTAAAATTAATTATATACAAGTTAATTAGTAATAGGATTAAACAGAAATTTATCATACAATTCAAAAATAATTGTTTAATTTTTTTCTTTTCTTTATATATATATATATATAAACAATTGATTTATAAATTACCTTCATCTTCAGGATATTTCCTGAAAGTTCCTTAACATGTAATTGCCTGTGTGAACTCATTTTTCCTCTATCTACAAATTATTTGATACTTTTAATACAAATACATTAATATATTTTATATAAAATATGTTATACGTATATATATATAATATAAAAATAAAAAAAAAATAAAAAAAAAAATAAAAATAAAAATAAAAATAAAAATAAAAAAAAAAAAAAAAAAAAAAAAAAAAAAAAAAAGAATAAATTATTAGTTTAATAATTTTTTTAAAATTTAATTCTGAAATTTAAATCTCTAAATTTCTACATTACAAAAATCAAATTTTTCTTATAAAAATAATAATAATAAAAATAATAAATTAAATTTATTAAAATAGTAATATATATGATCTCACTTTTATATATATACCTTATATATATTTAATATACAATAAGATATGAATATGAAGATATGATTTATTGTCTTTTTTTTTTTTTTCTAATTCTTATTATTATTCGTAATGTAGTATTTTTTAGTAAATATATTTAAATTTTAAAATAATAATAATTATAATAATAAAATTTTTATTTGTTTAGAAAAAAAAAAATTTTTTTTTTTTTAAACTTTTAAATAATTATTAAAAAATATATATATAATGTAGATCTAACCACATTTTTTGTACAAAAAATAAAAAAAAGTAATTTATAAAAAAAAATGAATAAATTAATAAATAAATAAATAAAAATAATTTATGAATTATTAAATGAATAAAAAAAAATTTTTAAATATATTATTTTTATATGGAATATTTTTGTTTATAAAATATTTTATTGATTAAAGTTTATTTATTTTAATATGAGTAATTACTTGATTTTTAAAATTTATGAGATTACATTTGTATTTATACTATTTGTGGCTAAATAAAAATATAACGAGAAATTATTACATAATATATTTCATTGTATTAGCTTAACAACGAGTTCGTTGTATTATAAAAATATCTTTTAATTTATTTAATACACATAAATTATTTTAATATAAATTTAATATATTTTTCTTTGTATTCTAACATTCCCCCTCAGACCAGAATGTTTGCTTGTCAAAGATTTGGTTTGTAAACTTAGTCATTTTTGGTCCATTAAAATCTTTTGTTAATGGATCGGCTAACATCCTTTCGGTATTGATGTATTCTAATTTTATTCTGTTATTTTTGATATTATCTTTATTGAAGTAAAATTTTATTTCTATATGTTTTAATTTATTGTTGAGTTCACCGTTTTCTATTGTCGTTTTACTTGCTAAGTTATCAGTGAATATTTTTATTGGTTTTTTAATGTTGAATATTTCATATAAAATATTTCGGATCCATAAAACCTTTTTAGTACATTCAGCGGTAGCAATGTATTCAGCTTCCGCGGTAGATGTGGCAACTACTGTTTGTTTCTTGGATTGCCAACATATTGGATCATTATTCATTGATATTATATACCCCGAAGTAGATTTCCTATCTTTTGGGTCACCAGCGTAGTCAGCATCAGTATATGCCATAATTTCCCCCTGTCCTTTATATTTAATTTTGTAGTATTTAGTATAATTTAAGTATTTTAATATATTTATTACCATTTTCCAATCAGCTATGGTAGGATTCTCAGAATTTCTAGCAATCTTTCCTACAGCGTAAGTAATATCTGGACGGGTACACCTGGCTAGATAGATTAACGATCCGATTGCACTTTTAAATGTTGTTTTATCGAATGGTTCATTATTCTTTGCTGAATTCGAGATGCTTGAACAAGGCGTTTTTGACTTTCTTATATTTTTAACTTTGAATTTTTGTAATATATCATTTATTAATTGAATTTGAGAAATTACGTAGCTTGAATTTTCCTTTTCAATATTAATTCTTAAAATATAATCTGCTTCACTGCATTTTGAAACTTTAAAGTTTTTCTTAATTCTTTTAATAATTTTATTTATATAGTATTTTATTCCTGTTATTAATAAGTCATCCACGTAAACTCCAATAATACAGACAGCTCTTCCTCCCTCCATTTTAACAAAAATACATGGTTCAGATGTCAATTGAGTGAAACCATTATTTTTGAGAACGTTTGTGAAGTGGATGTGCCATTGGCGACCTGACTGTTTTAATCCGTATAAAGCTTTTCTAAGAAGCCAATAACCTTTACCAAAATTCTTGTCACCAGGGGGGATATTAACATAAATATCCTTATCCAACGGAGCATTAAGATAGGCAGCTTTAATATCAAGCTGCATAAGATCCCAATTGAATTTTGAAGCAAGCGCAATTATAAGTTTTAGGCTATCTAAACTAAGGGTAGGAGAATATGTTAAGTTATAATCAATTCCCTTTCTCTGGGTGAAACCACGAGTAACCAGACGAGCCTTGTATTTTGAGATATTACCATTACCGTCCTTTTTGAGAGTATAGACCCACTTAGTAGTTATGGGTTTAACATCAGGAGGAAGCGATTTAACAAAAATCATGGTTCGGTTGTCATAGAAGTTTTGTAATTCGGAATTCATAGCTTCTATCCACCGGATTTTATCTGAACGCGTCATGGCTTGTTTATATGAAAGAGGTGTTTCAGTAATACATCTTTTAGAAGTTTCAACATTGTCGAGGGAGATCTTGTGCTTTTTGTTACTGTTGGATTGAATAGGGTTTCCAGGTCTTTTATGCGATTCATTCATGGATGGTCTTAATTTCTTACTCTCTGGATGTTCGGAATGAATCAATTTATGTTTAAGGGGAACAGTGTTTAATATTTCATTGTTTAAGTTAATCTTCTTTTTGGTAGGTGAAATATTACAAGTTGATGACTTTCTTTTAGTGGATGGATTAAATTTTATTTTATCCTTTTCTAAAGAAATGTCCCCAGAGAAATTTGATTCATCATTTGAAACACTAATAGATTGGAAATCTGAAGCGAGATCATCAATGGATTCAATTTTTTCATCATTTAGATAATTGTCTTCAGGTTCCTTACCTTTAGCAGAGTTATTATTCTCATCTTTCTTGTTGTTAGTAATAGGAGTATTTATAATTTTATTAATATTATTGTTTTTAATAGATGAAACAGGTGAATCAATTTCTGATTCCTTACCTTTTCTTGATGAAGAATTATTTTCTTTGGATTCTGTATTTTCTTCATTAGATTCTTCATTAGATTCTTCATTGTATATCAATTTTCCAGAATCATCGTATGTATTTTCATTTTCGTTAGAGTTGATAATTGGTAATTCGTAAATATAATTGTCGTTATTGAAAATGTTGGTTGGTAATTTATTGTTGCGTATCTTGGTTGTTAAATTTGATGGAGTTTCTTCATCAAATACTGCTTCTCTTACTAAGTGAATACTGTAGTCCTTTGAATCCATAATTATATAGCAATTGGATTCAATGCTTATTCCTAAAAATACGCCTTTTTACTGTTGCTATCAAATTTCATTTTTCCTTGTGAAAAATCTTTATAGTAGGCATCACAACCAAAAACTTTAATATATTTAAGACTGATCTTTTTGTTATAATAGATTTCATTTGGAATTTTATTTCCAATTCCTTTATGTGGAGTTATGTTATAAAGTAAATTTGCATATTTGATAGCGTAATCCCAAAACACACTAGACATTTTGCTCCACTGAATTAAAGTTTTTGCACAACTTACAATGGTGTAGTTGAATCGTTCAGCAATCCCGTTGTTTTGAGGATTGTATGGTGGTGAAAAAGTTTTTATAATACCGTGTTCCTTGCAGTAGTTTAGTACCTTTTTATTGTTATATTCAGTACCTTGATCTGAACGAAAAGTTTTAATATTATAATAGAATTGATTATTTAAATAAGTAAAGAAATTTTTAATTGTTCTTGGAACTTCTGATTTGTTTTCCAAGAGGAAGATCCAACTTTTGCGAGTATATTCGTCAATAAAAGTAAGAACATACCTCTCCCTGAGTATAACAGAATCAATAATTACAATTATTTTATTATTTTAATATTTAGTATTATTTTTCAATAAAGTTTTAAAACAAATAATTAATGACAAATGTTGATTATTATCTTAATTTAGAATTTACTTCTAAAAGTGATAATAATTTGTCAATTAAAAGGGTAGTTATTAACACAAAAATGTTAATTAAAACACTACAGTTTAAAATAAGAAAAGAATATTTGTTTTTTTTTATAATAAAACTTTATTTATCAATATAAAATTGTACTTTTTATTATTTTGAATATTTATATTCTTAATAAAAAGTATTTAAAATAAATGAGAATAAAAGAAAATAATTTATTAAAACTTAAATTTTAAATTTTTAATTCTTGAATTCTGATTTTTTATTTTTAAAGAAATATTTACATGTTTTTATATTTTTCTTTTAAGTTTAAATTATTTAAAATAAAACTATATAATTATTTTAAGTAAACACTTTTAAGATAAAATAAACAATTTTGTTATTATTAATAAGTTTCTTTTTAATTAATATTAATATCAATTTAAACTGAGATTTAATTTAAAATCGTTAAAGTAAAATAAAAGAATAATTTAATATAAAATACATTGTTCTTTAAATTAAAATAATATTTATTTAATAATTTTAAATCTTTTAATTTATTTTTATTAAAATATTATTTTATAATTATCAATAACTAATTAAGAGGGTTATTATTGTTAAAATTAAGATATAAAATAGTTTTATGATTAATAACGTTACTAGGTTAATATGTTGAATTATATATTAATAATCCAACAATAATTAATTAATAATAATATAAAAATTATATAAGATAAATAGTTAAGTTATTTAAACACTTAATATCTAAGAATATTTTAAATAATAATTTCTTTGAAGGATTTATGAAAATATTTATTTATTGAATTATTAGTATATAATTATTGTAAGTACAATAACCTTACAAAGAACATAAAAGATAGATTTTTACATCTTCCTTTTATACTTTGTAAGTTACATAATAATAATATTTAATTATAAGATATTAATAATATAGTAATATGAATATTAATAAAATATTAAGATAATAACAATATCGATATGTTTAAAATATTTAATATAACTAAATAAATTTAATTTATAATTATATAATTAATTTGAATAATTAAAAATAGTAGTTAATATATATGATGTAAACATATATATAAACATAATATAAATAAATACATGTGACGTCATATGTAGATAATTGAAATTATTAATATAAATCTTATTTACTAATATTCTCAGAATTATTAGGCCTAAGATAATTCCTTAAATATTAAATAAGAATTTATATTAATTATTAATTATTTAAATATATATATTATTTATAATTAAATAAATAATATATATTAACTATTGAAATGTAAATAACTGAAATTGAGATTTCAATTCAGTTATAATTTCAACAATTATTCCATTTTATTGATTTTTCTTAATTTATAATTTGGTTATTTATCATTAAATGTAAGAAACTCTAATAAAAAGAAATTTTTTTTATAAGAGTTTATTTTTTATATTGATTGAGTTTATTATTAAAAAAAAAATAAAGAAAAATACTTATATTTAAATAGACGAAAATTAGAAAAAGTAGAAGACTCGTATATAAAAATAAGTTTTTAAAAACACAAAATTTTATTAAAAAAAATTTTAAACTTTAAATTTTAGGTTATTATTATTTTTAATATTTATCTTTATTAATATTTTTAATAATAATAACTCTTGATCTCTGAAAAAACAGAAATCAATCGTTATTTTATACTTTTTTATTTATTAATTAATCTTATTTTATATTTATTTATTATTATTATTTTTTTTTTTATCATGTGTCTGTTTAATTAATTAATTATTATTATTTATTTTTCATGTGTTTATTTAATTAATAATTATTTAATATAATATATTAATTATTTCTTAATTAAGCTATTGTTTGCTAGTCAGCTGTTGTATCTTCAGGAAAAGACTAGCAGAAAAACCTGAAGATTTTCTTAATTGTATTAAATTAGAACGAATTATTTCAAAGAAATTTATTATTTAATTTAATTTAATTATTATTTAATATTATTGTGAAAATAATTTTAGAATATTAAATATTAATTTTAATTTATTTATTATTTAATATTATTGTGGAAATTATTTAGAAGAATTTTAAATTTTAAACATAATTGTATTTGTGAAAATTCTATTATTATTTTTTAATATTTAATATTATTATACTTACGTATTTTAATTTTTTAATTAATAAAATTTATATTTAGATTGATTTGTAATTAATAAAATTTATATTTAGACTAAGAAATATAGAAAATATTTCTATATTTCTTACATTGCTCCCTTTAGAAAAGATTTTTGTGAAAATCTCTTTAATTATTTATGTTATTATTAACTTCTATTAATTCCTTCTTTCTTTCCGTATAGGGTTCCAATTGGGAGATATGAAATATCGGGTGGAGATGCATGTTTTCTGGTAATTCCAACCGATAATTCATTCTTCCCCGTTCTTCTAAAATTCTAAAAGGGCCAAGATATTGATTTGACAGCTTTTTAGCAGGCTCATTTGTGAAATAATAACGTTTGAGCCAGACTTTATCGTTAACCTTAAGAATTGGTCCAGAAGATTTTTTATTGTCTCCGAATCTTTTAAAATCTTCCTTAGCCTTAATTAAGTGTTTCTTTAATGAGTCAAAGTGGGCAGCCCAGTCACGAGTAAGAACGGAAGCATTATCTTTTAAGAGGATTGGAGGAGAATCAATGTTGCAGCATGGGTTGAATCCATAATTGGCGTAAAAGGGGGATTTACCAATTGATTTATGTAAGGAATTATTGTATGCGATTTCACACAAGGGAAGATAAAAACACCAGTCTGTTTGGGCAGAGGAGCAATTACAACGTAGATATTGTTCGATCACTGAGTTTGCTCGTTCGATTTGTCCATTACTCTGCTGATGGTGGGCTGTCGCAAGGCTCGGTTTAACTCCTAAGGAGTGGCATAAGGAAGTCCAAAATTCGGATGAAAACTGGGATCCATGATCCGAAACAATAACTTTTGGGAACCCGTGATAGCGAAAAACGTTAGCAAGAAGAAGTCTTGCAGTTAATTCAGCTGAAGGTACATCTGAACAAGGGATCAGATGAATCATCTTGGTAAGGTGATCCGAGACAACCATGATACACGTACAATTTTGTGAATTGGGGAGAGAAACAATGAAATCCACACCGATGATTTCCCAAGGTTTGCTGGGAACTGGTAATGGTTGGATTTTCCCGTACGGCTTATGGCGGCGTATTTTGTTCTTCCCACAAACTTCACAAGAGTATACATAATTTTGAACGTCATTACGCATATTTGGCCACCAATAATAGCGCTTTAATTTTTCAAGAGTCTTATTGACACCTTGGTGACCATTAACTGGTGTGTCGTGGAACGACCTTAAGATGTTAGGTTTTAATGGAAAAGGTACAATGATCCTTTTCTGAAAGTGAAGGATTCCTTCAACTATGCTAAAAACAGAAGATTTTAATTGGGAGTCTTTATTTTTTAGTTTTGAGAAAATGTCTCTACAATATTTGTCTTTTTTCTGAGCTTCTATCAATTTGTTAATATTTTCTATAGTAGTACAACAGAAATCTTCTTCTTTTAAAAGAGTTGTCTTGATAGATTTTTTACCATCTTGCAATTCCTTGTAGTCTGGTCTCCTGGAAAGTGCATCTGGTCTGCTGTTTTTTTCTCCAGATCTATATGATATTCTGTAATCAAATTTTGAGAGAAATAAACCCCATCTTATTTGTCTTTGGTTTAAGTGATGAGGTTTTTTGAAATAGAGTAAATTTTTATGATCTGATATAATTTGAACTGGTAGCTTTGAACCTTCCAAGTGATGTCTCCACACTTCTAATGCGGTTATGACAGCTAAAAGCTCTTTATCATATATAGTATAATTAGATTCAGTTAGGGTCATGGATCTAGAATAAAATGCTACTGGGTGAAGCTGATTATCTTCTTCACTTTTTTGAGACAAGATACATCCAACGGCGAAGTCACTTGCATCTGTTTCTACAATGAATTCTTTATCTTGGTCAGGATGAATAAGGAGTTTGTTACTTTTGAAGGATTCTTTTAACCTAGTAAATGCTTCATCGGCTTTCTCATTCCATATGTACTGATTATCCTTTTTTAATAATTTTCTGAGTGGCTCCATGATTTGAGCAAAGTCTTTTATAAACCTCCTATAGAAATTGCATAAGCCAAGAAAGCTTTGAAGTTCCTTGAGATTTTTTGGAACGGGCCACTCTAGAATAGATTTCAGCTTATCTTCATTCATAATAAGTCCTTTAGAAGAGATTCTGAATCCTAAGAAATTTGTTTCCTGGACATGGAAGTCGCACTTTTCTAATTTTGCGTATAATCCATTTTCTATTAGCCTACTCAATATGAGGGAAACATGACTTGTATGTTCTTTACTACTTTTAGAATAAATAATAATATCATCCAAGTAGATTTGAACAAATCTTCCAATAACATCAGAGAATATATCCTGTACAAAGTGTTGGAAGACTGAAGGTGCATTTCTTAGCCCGAACGGCATTACTAAGTATTCGTAATGTCCTATGGGAGTCCTAAACGCCGTCAAATATTCATGTCCTTCTCGTATTCTTTTTAAATTGTATGCTGATCTGAGATCCAGACGTGTAAAAATTACCGCACCCTGGAAGGATTCAATAAGATCATTTATCCTTGGTATAGGGTAACTATTTCTAATAGTAATTGAATTCAACTTGCGATAGTCAACACAAAGTCTTAACGTCCCATCATGTTTTCTTACAAAGAGAACTGGAGCACCAGCGGGTGAATTCGACTTCCGAATAAATCCCTTATTTAAATTTTCATTTATATATTCCTTTAAGGCTTTCATTTCTGTGATGGATAAAGAATATATTGGACCGTAGTATAGTTGACTTCCTGGGATTAAATCTATAGACATGTCATAATTTCTGTGGGGTGGCAATTTGTCGGCTTCTTTTTTCTCAAATGTTTTCTTTAAATTGAAGTAATATTTTTCAACAATTTCTTTTTTTGTTTCAATGCTTTGTTCTTTAGTACGTTCAATAGGGATTTCTTGTAAAGCAGCACAAAGATCTACATCATTTTCTTCATTAAGAAGATTATCGTAGACAATTGTATCGTCAGGGACCATAGAAGCAGTGAAATCTTTAGAATGGAAGATAAATTTATTCCCTTTTGCTGAATCACAATGTTTTGCACAGTACTTTTCTAAGAAGTAAATAGTATTTTTTTCAAAATTTATATAGGGCTTATGTTTGTTAAGCCAATCTCTTCCTAGAATTCCAGTAATTCCTTGGAGTTGTAAACTGGCAATATTAAATTCAAATGTTTCATGGTGATCCATAAAGCTGAGTTTAAGAGGTTTAGTCACATACTTAATATTCATAGATTTTCCATTTGGTAGTTGAATGTTAACAGGAGATGGTAGACCAGAATACGGAATCTTATTTATTTTAACGAAATTTTGACAAATGAAACTTCTGGAAGAGCCAGAATCTATTAATAATTTAATTTTAATTTTTTCATTGTTGACTACTAATAAAAAAGTGGAGGTCATCATATTTTTCTTGTTAGGAGTGAAATTTGCTGATAATAGATTATCAATTTTACTTTTCTTATATTTCTGATAATTTTTATTTCTATATTCACTCCTTTTGGATTCGGAGAATTTCCTTTTGTGATAGGTATCCTTAGGACTTTTATCTTTAGACTTTAGGTTGGTTTCCAAATAATATTTCTTATCCAATGTGATAATCAAATTAGTAGCTTCAAATAAGTTAGAAGGCCGTTCGGCTTTATCAAATTCTTTTTGAACTTCTTCTAGGAGTCCTCTTCTTATTAAGTCAATGTAGACTCCATCATTCCATCCAATTCTTTTGGCAAGCCTTCTAAATTCTATAGTATAAAAGGCTGCCTTTCCAAGGGTCCTTTGTCTTAAATTTAATAGTTTTTCAATAAGAGAATACCTCTGTTCTTTGCTATCACCAAAATTGTTGATTAGTAATTCTTTAAATTTCTCATATCCAAGTGTTTGAAGAATCCCTTCTTCCTTAAGAGATAAACCCCATTTTTTTGAAGGACCTTGTAATTTGTGAATTAAAAAAGAACATTTACTTTCTTCAGCAGTAAAAGAATTTGGGTGGTCATGGAAAAAGAGCTCACATTGGCTAATAATTTCTATCATATTCAAGTTATTTTCATTTTCTTTTTCTTGTGTTAGTATGCCATTGGGTGAGAAGAAGGTTGGAATATACTCCGTAATAGTTGAAATTAACTTTGATGTTTCATCCGGCTTATTTTTTGAAATGGAAATGTCATTATTTCCATTGTTTTCTGAAGTACCTGCAATATTAATATTCATTATGAAATAAAAATAAAGTGAATGTATAGAGTATAATATATTTTTTATAAAAATTATAATAATTTTTTTTTTTTTTTTTTTTTTTTTTTTTTTTTTTTATTTTATTTTATTTTATTTTATTTTATTTTTAACTATAATTATTATTATATATAAAATTATTATATATAAAGGAAGAGTTATTATTGTAAGAAACTCTAATAAAAAGAAATTTTTTTTATAAGAGTTTATTTTTTATATTGATTGAGTTTATTATTAAAAAAAAAATAAAGAAAAATACTTATATTTAAATAGACGAAAATTAGAAAAAGTAGAAGACTCGTATATAAAAATAAGTTTTTAAAAACACAAAATTTTATTAAAAAAAATTTTAAACTTTAAATTTTAGGTTATTATTATTTTTAATATTTATCTTTATTAATATTTTTAATAATAATAACTCTTGATCTCTGAAAAAACAGAAATCAATCGTTATTTTATACTTTTTTATTTATTAATTAATCTTATTTTATATTTATTTATTATTATTATTTTTTTTTTTATCATGTGTCTGTTTAATTAATTAATTATTATTATTTATTTTTCATGTGTTTATTTAATTAATAATTATTTAATATAATATATTAATTATTTCTTAATTAAGCTATTGTTTGCTAGTCAGCTGTTGTATCTTCAGGAAAAGACTAGCAGAAAAACCTGAAGATTTTCTTAATTGTATTAAATTAGAACGAATTATTTCAAAGAAATTTATTATTTAATTTAATTTAATTATTATTTAATATTATTGTGAAAATAATTTTAGAATATTAAATATTAATTTTAATTTATTTATTATTTAATATTATTGTGGAAATTATTTAGAAGAATTTTAAATTTTAAACATAATTGTATTTGTGAAAATTCTATTATTATTTTTTAATATTTAATATTATTATACTTACGTATTTTAATTTTTTAATTAATAAAATTTATATTTAGATTAATTTGTAATTAATAAAATTTATATTTAGACTAAGAAATATAGAAAATATTTCTATATTTCTTACATTAAATTTAAAAAATATTATTTCTGGTATAGTTGTTAGTAACTAATACCATGAATCAAACTACTTAGGGTTCGATTCACATTTATTATTATTTTATAGTTTTATTCTAAAAAATATCTAGAAGATTCTTTATAGTTCAAGAAATTACTAGAATTTCTTGATAATTCTTGTGTTTAATTAATTAAAATTTATTCTATTAAATTCTTAATTCTATTGTTTTCTATTTTTTCTAAATTTTTCGATTTTTAAGAACTTTTTAGAAACTTTTATTTTTATTTTTTAATAACTTTAACTTTTGAAAAAAATATAAATATGAGTAAAATTCTTATTAACAAATATTCTTTTCTTTGTGTTTTTTATTTTAATTTTGTTTAGTTAATAAAACTTAATTTTTTAATAAAACTTTTTTTAATATTAATACTATATCAACCCTTGCGGCTTATAGTATTATAATAAATATAATTAATAAAATAATTATAATAAAAGAAAAAAAATAAATAAAAAATAAAATAATTTTTGTTTTTTTTGAGTGTTATTATATTTATTATAATATTTTGTTATAATAAAAAACACCCAAGATTTAGACGCCGTGCCTTGATATATCTACCCTTTTGTTTGGTTTGAAGCTTTCTTTTGGAATTAGTGTCTACTGCCTTTTTGTTTTCTTTTTGGACTTTTTTTTTTGAATCTCTCGGATTTTCTGTTTCCCTTGTTTTTGGTTTCTGTTTGGCTACTTATCTTATTGGCTTCAGGTTTCCACTTTTGGTTAGATTCTTTCTGTTTTCCTTGGAATTCTTATTTTTGGTCTTGGTTTCTGTTTCCATTGGTTTCAGATTTCTTAGTTTTGGACTTGGTTTTTGTTTCCATTGGTTTCGGGTTTCTGATTCTTGGTTTCTACTTTTGGACAAAATCTCTTCTTCTCTTAGTCTCTGATATCTTCTTTGGGTTCAGCCTTGCTTCTTGAATCTACTTTTTTTTTTCTTTAAAAAATAAAATTCTCGGTTTTTGGTATTAATAGCATACTCACAATTATACCAAAATCTATCTAGGCGAAAAAAAAAAAAAATTTTTTTGATATAAAAAATTCTTTAAGAAGTTCTACAGTTCTTGAGACTTTTTAAAGAATATTACAGGTAAATATAATATTTAAATATACTAGGAGTGATTAGAGCTCATAAACAGAGTTTCGGCGGTTAGTAACTAGTTTCAGTAGGTTAGAAACTATAGCCGTTAATTATTCGAATATAAACGGGCTTCAAAACCCTAGGGCGTGAAGAGCGTGTGGATTAAACGAAAGCCACATCCTACCAACCAACTTCAACAGTTCGGTGGTTGCTCTATTCGAATAAGCTCTGGCGAATAAGGAACTATAGTCACCGAAGGCTATAGGTTGGTCGTGAAGGTAAAGCGACTTTAAAATATATAGTTTATAATTTTTTATTTTGAGGTCTAGTATATACCTCTAGTTAGTAACTCTTGCCGGTTTTTTATTTTGTTGTAAGGCATAAAAGAGTGAAATTTAGTCTAGTTATTATATTTACCAAATTAAATTTAAAAAAAAAAAAAAAAAAAAAAAAAAAAAAAAATTTAAATCAGCAATTAAACTAAACGCCTAGAAAAATAATAATTTATAATTCTTTATCATTACAATTTTCATTCGGGAGCACTAATAAATAAAAAAAAAAAATAATAATAATAATAATAGTGATAATATTAAATAAATCTTCCTATTGCAATTCTTAAACTTGTTTATAATTTAATAATTCTTTCAATGTCTTCTTCATCAAACGATTTTCATTTTAATGGCGATTCAGCTAAGCTCAAGGGATTTTTAGCTTATGTTGGGTTAGCCATTGCTCTTCGTCCTGAATATTTCACCAATGATCCGTTAAAAGTAGCTTATACCATCACTTTGTTAAGAGATGAAGCTATGGATTGGGCTGCAGACTTGATGAATGAAAATAACCCAGTCCTTGACGATTTTAACGCTTTCATTGAACTTATGAAGGATAGATTCAGTGACGTAGATGCAGTTTTTAATTGTAATCAAGCTCTTATGCATATTAAGCAAAAAGCATATGGTAAAGTCACTGATTACAATAATGAATTCCGTAGGCTTTCGGAAAAAACGGACTGGAATGAATTTGCCTTAATGGATGTTTATATTGAAGGATTGCTACCAAGACTTCAAGAAAGAGTAATTAGTTTGTTCCCTCCTCCTGCCAAATTAAGTGAACTAATGCGAATTACCAATCGTATAGATCATCAAATGACTCGATTTGCAACGATCAACAATTACAATTCTAGAAATAACAGTAATAATAATAATAATTCTCGTAATAATAGGAAGTATTATAGATTTAACTCTAGTAATAATAGAAACGCCAATTCTAATTCTTTTTTCAAATCAAATAATGATTCAAATTACTCTCATTTATCCCCTGAAGAAAGAGCAAGAAGAATTAAAGAAGGGCTTTGTCTATATTGTGGACAATCAGGCCATAAGTTAATAAATTGTCCAAAGCGAGCAAATAAACCTGGCTCCTCCCACATGGCTAGATCTAATTCTTCTAAGAAATTTAATAAAGATTGTATTATTAAGTGTTCCTTTAACTACAAAAATAAATGGATTAAAGCTAAGGCTCTTATAGATTCCGGCTCCGACTTGAATCTTATGGATAGTAATTTTGCTAAAATTAATAATTTTAAGCTTGTACATGATAATTTAGAAGCTGATAACATTACTGGTATTGGTGGTGGCAAAGACGTTGTTGGTAAAACTATACCAATATTATTTAAAGTTAGTAACCTTCAGGTCTTAACAGAATTTTTTGTTATTGATTTGAACGACAAATTTGAGTGCTTAATTGGTTCTAGATTTCTTAAAGAAAATAAATCATCAATTGATTTCAACAATAATATTTTAAGCTTTTGCAATAGTAATAACAATGCGTCAGATTCTTCCTTTGTTGAATCAATACCTTCAACCTCGGTTAACTCTACTTCACTTTCTCTTACTTCTAATACTTCCGACTCTATCTCTTCGAAACCAGCCTATTCCAGTTCATGCACCCCTAATAATTCTTTGTTTGATAATTCTTCTATTTCTCCTTCCGTGTTGAAGAATTCAATTGCCTCTTCCCCAAACATGGATACTCCAAATAAAACACTTCCCGCCATTTATCTAGAATTCTCTGATGTATTTAGTGAAGAAGAAGCTAAAATCTTACCTCCTCATTCTAGTTTTGATTGTGCTATTGACCTTAAACCTAATACTAAGTTATATTATAGTGCAATTTATCCCCTTACAATTCCCGAAGAAATAGCTTTAGAAAAAATTATTAAAGACTATTTAAAATACGGTTTTATTGTTAGGTCAAAATCAGAAGCTGGTCATCCAATTTTATTTGCTCCAAAAGATAATGGTGAGTTACGTATGTGTATTGATCTTAGGAAACTTAATGAAATCACCATTAGAGATAGTTATCCTATGCCTTTAACAACTGTTATTTTTAATAAAGCTCCTGGTCATAAGTATTACTCAAAGCTTGATTTAAAATCTGCTTACTTCCAAATTCGTATCAGGTCTGGAGATGAATACAAAACAGCTTTTGTATGTAGCTTAGGACACTTTGAATTTAGAGTTATGCCTTTCGGTTTCAAGAATGCACCTGCCTGTTTTCAAAGAATGATTGATACTGCATTAAGTGACTATTTAGGTAAACTTTGTTATGCCTATATTGATGATATTATCATTTTTTCTGATGATCTTTCTGAACATCATTTACACGTTAAAAAAGTACTATTACAACTTAGGAAATTTCATTTACATGTTAACCTTGAAAAATGTGAGTTTGATAAGTTCGAAGTTAAATTTTTAGGATATTATGTATCTTCAGATGGTCTTAAGATGGATATTAAGAAAGTCTCAGCTATTTTAGATTGGCCTGCTCCAACTACAGTTAAAGAAGTTCAATCGTTTCTTGGCCTAGCCAATTTCTACAGACGCTTTATAAAAAATTTTGCTAAAATTGCTTATCCTCTTAATAAACTTACAAGAAAAAATGTTCCTTTTGTTTGGTCAAAAGATGCTAATGACTCCTTTGAACTTCTTAAACGTTCTTTTACTTCTGCTCCCATCCTTATTCCTGCTGATCCTAATTCTCAATTTTTTGTTGAAACGGATGCAAGTAATTTTGCGCTTGGATGTATTTTATCCCAAGTTAGCTCTAAAGATAATAAGCTTCATCCAATTGCTTTCTATTCTAGAGCTTTTACCTCTGCTGAATGCAATTATCCAATTTATGATAAAGAGTTACTTGCTATTAAGACTGCTTTTGAAACTTGGAGGTACTATTTAGAAGGTGCTAAGAATACTATTAAAGTTCTTACTGATCATAGAAATCTACTCTACTTTAAGAAACCAGAACAGCTTTCACAACGTTTAATTAGATGGTCAATGTTCTTTACTCGATTTGACTTTCAAATTGAGTATCGTCCAGGTTCTCGCGGTGGTAAGCCAGATGCTTTATCTCGCCGTCCTGATTATGATAATCATGAACCTGCTAAACCTTACCAAGTACTTAAACCGGAAAATTTTTGTTTTACTTCAAGGATCTCTATTGAATCAAATCTACAAGATGAAATTAAAAAGTGTTACTCCAAGGATCCTTTCTTTAATAATGTTAAGATATATTTTGAAAAGCCTTCTGCTAATGAGAAACCCATTGCTTCGGTTGATCTCCTTTCGTTCTCCAATGGTATTCTTTTATATGACAATCTTATTTATATTCCTGAATGCCTTAGATTTAAAATTCTTTGTTCTTGTCATGATTCTCCTACTGCTGGCCACTTTGGCATAAATAAAACCTCTGACTTAGTTTCTAGAAATTATTGGTGGCCTGGTATGCATAAGGATATTAAAAAATATATTCGTACTTGTAATGTGTGCTGCGCTTCAAAAGCTCCTCGTCATAAACCTTACGGTTTACTTAAATCTTTACCCATTGGCAATAATCCTTGGGAATCAATTTCAATGGATTTTATAACAGATCTTCCCTCTTCCAATGGTATGTCTTATATTCTTGTCGTAGTTGATCGCTTTACGAAGATGGCTCATTTTGTTCCCTTTAAATCAGTTCCCTCTGCTGAGGATTGTGCTGAACAATTTCTTAATTCTATTTTCAAACTTCATGGTCTGCCAAAGGATATTGTGTCGGATAGAGGTACTCAGTTTACTTCTAAATTTTGGAATAGATTATTTAATTTACTTCATGTTGATCTTTGTTTATCATCTGCTCATCATCAGCAAACTAATGGTCAAACGGAGAGGGTAAACGCAATACTTGAACAATACTTAAGATGTTATGTTAATTATCAACAAAATAATTGGATAGAATATTTATCTCTTGCAGAATTTGCTTACAATAACACAATACAAGAATCTGCAAATGCTACTCCTTTCTTTCTTAATTATGGGTTCAATCCTAAATTTGATCCTTCTACTCCAGATGTTTCTATTGTCCCTCGTGCTGAAATTATTGCTAAAGACTTAAAAGAATTAAGAAATGTACTTAAAGAAAATCTTCAAAGTGCAGTTAATTTTCAAAAAAAATATTATGATGATAAACATATGTCTCCGCCTGAGTTTAAAGTTGGCTCAAAAGTTTGGCTGTTAAGGAATGATTTAATAAATAATAAAAAAGGTAAACTTGCTCCTAAGAAATCTGGTCCATTTACTATTTTAAAGAAAATTTCAGATGTAAGTTATAAATTAAAGTTACCAAACTCTTTTAGGGTCTTTCCAGTTTTCCACGTTTCACTTCTTGAGCCAGCCTATGAAAATGAATTTACAGAAAGAAATATCCCAACTCCAAAACCTATTATACTTAATGGAGAAAAAGAATATGAAGTTGAATCTATTCTTGATTCAAAGAAATTTCATAACAAAATTAAATATTTAATTCATTGGAAAGGTTATGATGATTCTGAAAACTCATGGGAACCTTTTGAGAATCTTCATTGCAATAAACTTCTTGCCGAATTCCACAAGAAGTTTCCAAATAAACCAAAACCTAAGACGTCTGGAATCCGTCTCTAAGGGAGAGAGTTATAACAGAATCAATAATTACAATTATTTTATTATTTTAATATTTAGTATTATTTTTCAATAAAGTTTTAAAACAAATAATTAATGTTAAGGTTTTAGAGAATTAAATAAAAATAAAGTAAGGAAACACAAATTTTATTTATTTATTTATTATTTTTATTTATAAATTTATTTGATTTTATTTGATTTTATTCGATGATATTTAAAAATTAGTAGCAAAATTTACAACTATTTATATTTTTTTTCAAGGCATAAAAGTTGTTCTTGCCACTAAATTACATTTTATTTATTTTTTTTTTTAAAAACTATTAAATTTAAATTGATTTTTATAATTAATTATATAAAATTTAATTATAACAATATAAATAAAATACATTTATAATATTAATAAAACATTTTTTTTTTTTTTTTTTTTTTTTTTTTTTTTTTTTTTTTTTTTTTTTTTTTTATTTATTTATTTAAAAATATCTAAAATATTACTAATAAGAATTTATTTAATTGGCTATAATTTTTATTACAATCTGTTAAAATATTCAAATAAAAATAAAAATACTATTCTAATATAAAGGTTTTTAATAAAATAAAATATTTTTCAATATAAAATAAAACATTTCGATATAAAATTTTATAATAAAAAGTTAAAATATAATATATAAATTTTTAATTATCAATATATAAAAATATTATTAATATAAATTTTCATTATTAATATAAAAAAAATAAGATTTATTATTAATATTGCTAATATAAGTTTTAAATATATAAAAATATTACTATTAATATAAGATTTAATATAAAAATATAAAGTTTAATATAATTTTTGATTTAATTTTTGATCTTTGGATTTAAAAATTTATTAAAGTACAAAAATAATAATGTACACATAATGTATTAGAAATAAATCGTAGATTTAATTAAGAATGCATTATTTAGTACATTCTTATCAAGATGCCCCGACGAAGACTCAAGCTTCTCTGTAAGCGGAGTTAAACTTTACTAAATTTTTAAAGTGAACATTCCTATCGAGTTGCTTTCCAGTCTTCTGATCGATTAAGGTTGCCGTGTTGAATTGAATTTTTAAAATTTTAAATGGTCCATTGTAATATGGTTCTAGCTTAGTGCGGCTAAAGTTTCTAACAAGAACAAGATCACCAGCTTTTAATTCTTTTCCTTTTTTCATACTTATTTGTTCTTCTCGTCTTGTTGCCCAATACTTGTTAGCATTCTTCACATTTTCGCATGCTTCTCTAGTCCATTGATAATGACGAACAAATTTTTCCATTAAAATTTCATCATACGATTTACCTGCATTTTCAATTGTTCTTATGGCTATATCATAAGGCTGTTGGTCTTCTCTTCCATATACTAATTCAAAACTAGAATGTCCGGTAGCTGTATTTTTGGTAGTTCGAAGTGCCCATAAAGCAGAAGGTAAAACTTCATCCCAATCTTGATTTTTCCTTCCTAATAAACGAAGTAATTTTCCAATTTCTTTATTTCGGTTTTCAGTGAGACCATTGGATTCAGGGTGATAGGTAGCTATGAATTTTACATAAACATCATAAAGATCAAGAAAGATTTTAGTCATATCAGAAGTGAATTGGACTCCATTATCTGTAGTAATAACTTGAGGCACACCATGTCTTGCAAAAACGTTTATTAAAAATTTAATTATATCAGAGGAAGTTATGTTTTCAGTGGGTTCGGCTTCAACCCATTTGGTAAAGTAATCAACAGTTACTATAATATATTGATTATTATTTCTTGTTTTTGGTAACGGTCCTATAATATCTAATCCTAAATGCACAAAGGGACCCTCCACTTTAGTTGGATGGATTTCGGTTGGTTCTGGATATGGTTGAGGACGATTTAACTGGCATTTTTCACAATTACTAACAATTCTTTTGATATCTTTAATCATATGATTCCAATAAAAGTTTTTCTTAAGTCTTTGATATGTTTTGTAATATCCTTCGTGGCCAATATTATGAGCTTCTAAAATTAATTTAAACCTTTCATTTTCGTCCGTTATTAATTTTCTATAATTTCCATTGTCGATAAAATAATCTTCACCATCAATAACAGTAAACTTTTCATTAATAAATTCCTTTATAACTTTAGATAATAATTCTTCATTATTTCCATTAGTAATTTTTGTTAATAATATCTTTCTCTCTTCCTTACTTTTCATTCTTGAAAGAGCATCAGCTAACACATTCTTTTTGCCTGATTCATATTTTATATTAATTCCGAGCATACTAGCGGTTAGACACCATCTTGTTTGCCTTGCATTCAAAGGTTCTTTATTCTTAAATAAACCAACTAATGGTTTATGATCTGTGTAAATAGTTGTAGGTAATGGATTTCCTTCAATATAAGATTTAAATTTAGTCATACAGTAAAACAAAGCGGTTCCTTCTAAATCGGTAATACCATAATTCTTTTCAGCTTTCTTTAAACTTCTACTTATAAAGTGTATTGGATGCTCCTTACCGGTTTCTTCTTCTTTTTGTAAAAGAACTCCACCAATTCCATTATACGAAGCATCAGTTCTAATGATAAAAGGTTTGTCAAATGACGGAAATTTTAGAATAGGTGCATTGATTAATTTTTCTTTTAGGAGTTCAAAGCTTTCTTGTTGTTCTTTATTCCATTCATATTTGGTATTCTTTTTCAATAATTTACATAAAGGTGAGGTAATTTGAGCATATTTAGGAATAAAATCACGATAATATCCCACTGCTCCTAAAAATGATCTTAATTCATGAAGTGATGAAGGGGCTTCCCACTTCTTAATAGCTGTTATCTTACTTTCCATGGGACTTAATCCTTTAGTAGTAAGTTTGTGACCTAATACATCAACTTCAGTTTGAAGAAAATGGCACTTTTCAATATTAATTTTTAACTTGTTTTCTTTAAATACTTCTAATACTTGTTTAATATGAATTAAATGTTCTTCGATACTTTTTGAATAGATCAAAACATCATCAATAAATACATAAACAAATTCACCAATAAAAGGGAATAAAATTTTATTCATTTCTCTTTGGAAGGTTGAGGGAGCTCCAGTAAGTCCAAAAGGCATAACCTTAAATTGATAATTTCCAAACTTAGTAGTGAAAGTGGTTACTTCAACGCTTTCTTCATCCATTAAGATTTGGTGAAAACCAGAAAATAAATCAAGAGTTGTAAATATTTTAGCTCCTCCGAGACTATCAAAAATTTCATCTATATATGGAACTGAATAAGAATCTTTTTCTGTCATATCATTGACTTTTCGGTAGTCAATGCACAAGCGCCACTTTCCATTGTGTTTTAGAATGAGTACTACTGGAGATGACCATTCTGAACAGGATGGTTCTATCAATCCTTTCTTAATAAGCTTTGTAAGTTCTTCTTTTAAGATATCTGATTTTAATTTAGTTAACCTATAACTTCTTAATTTTACTGGCTTTGCATTTGCTTTCAAACGGATCTTATGTGGTGAAAGTTTAGAAGGAGTTAGTTCTTCTGTTGAAGTGGCAACTATGTCAATCATTTCTTTGAGAATTTTAATAATTTGTTCTTTATAATCTTTATTTAAGGTACTTAAAAATTCATCACTCTCAATAAATTCCATTGGAGTTAATTCCTTTATAATTTCCTTTTCATTATTCGTTTCTTCAACTTTTCTAATAGTGCAGATTATACTTTCTTCATCATAATATTGATTATTTATTTTAGCTATTTCTTCGTATTCACTTTCTGACAAAAGTTTACATAGACTGTTTAAGGTTGGATGAATAAATAAACAATGATCGATTTGAGTTTTAAAGTTTATTAACATATCATAAAATGAGTCTTCTTTCTCAATAATTCTAAAGTCCGCATTAAATTCATAATTATTAATTTTTACTGGTAATCGAACAATAATTCCTTCCGAGTATTCTTCATCTTGTGTTGCTAGTTGGATTCTTCCACGACTTTTTCCAACTGTTTCATATTCACCAGGTAATTTATCAAAATACTGCTTAGTAACGATGCTTAGGTTACTACAAGAATCAATTAAAAGTTTTCCTAGTACTCCGTCAACACTTGCATCAACCATTGCTAAGTCTTCTTCGGCTACTTCATTACTTTTACTTATGTAGCTATGGTCATAGTTATTTACTAATAAAGTTCGTGCTATTACATTGTCTACAGTTCCAATTATTTTAGACTTTTCTAACTTTAAACCTTGAGTTAATTGTGAACGAATTTTAGGACATGCATTCAAGAGTTGACCTATCGTAATACTGGATTTAAGATTATTTAAATCATCCATAATATTGTAAGGTTCTTTATTATTCATCATTTTGATATTCCTTTTTACTAATTGAGTATTTCCATTATTAGTTTCCTTAGTTTTTGTTGAAATTAATTTTTCCAAAGTATTAGTTTTATTTTGTTGATTATCTTTATTCATTTCTAGATCTTCTATTTCATTATCGATTACAAGTATATCTTCAGATTCAACTTTTTCCTTTCCTTTTGATGAATAATTGTTGTTTTCTTCTTTACTTTCTCTTACTCTTGTCATATTTCTTAATTCCTTTTCTTTTTGTTTTTCTTTGTTAATATTTGGTTGAGTTAAAATTGAAGGAAGTATTTGATTTTTATAAACTTTATTTGGTTTATTATGCAGCTCATTTTCTTTCTTCTTTCTTAAAGCAGGAGTTGCAAAAGGACGTGGATTATCTTTTAAACTTTTATGTACTTTCTTGGAATTATTTTCTTCTTTTTCGCTGTTATTATCATTCATTTTTCTTTTTACAGCATTTATAATGATATCATCCTCACTAAAATCAGATTCTTCAGATTCTTCGTTAAAGGAATTATTATCAATTGGAGTATTCTTAGTAAAAGTATTATTTTGTAAATTATTTAATGAAGCTATTGTTTTGTCATTGGGAGTGCTTCTGCTCCCATTTAGAAGTTTAAAGACTTTTTGGAATATATTTCTTTTTTATTTTTTTCCATAATCTTATTTAATTGAGGGCAATAGTATGAGTAATGACCTTCTTCCTTACAGAAGAAGCAAGTTTTAACGGATAAATTTCTCATTTTCTGGGTTGATTCTTCTATAATATCTTGAGGTTTCAGTTTATTATTTGTTTGACTTGTTTGGAAAGTTTCGTTTCTTCTTTTAGGATAAAGTCTTGAAGTAGTACTGTTTTGATTATTTTGATTATGCTGGGAATTATTAACATTATAGGTATTAATATTATTGTTCCTTACAGAAAGTCTATCTACTTTCTCGGCAATTTTGAAAGCTTTATCCATACTTATATCATCTTTAAGGGATAATTTCTTCCAGGCTTCATAATTATTTTGAATAGAATCAATATAATCTAGTACACCAATGCGCTTTCTTCTCTTTTTATCAAGTTTAGTGTACAAAGTTCTATATCTTACATTAAAGTCTTTAATCTTTTCGTTTCTTTTAATTCGCATTGCACGAAGTTCTTTAAGAAGTAAATTTTGGTCTTCTTTAATACCGTAAAAATTTTCAAGACTTGAAATAATTTTTTCAAGGGAAGGAAATTTAATATCATCATCAACATTTTCTTCTTCATCATCATCTTCTTCTTCATCTGATGAATCATCACTTTCATCATCACTATCTTCTCCCAAATCTTCAATAACGCGTTGTACTTCACCAGAGCTGGTAAGTAAACAAGCATTAAATATTGTTTCCGGATCTGTGATACCTTGTATCTTGATCCAAAGTTTTAATTCAGTAGCCCAGGACTTTATATCTAAATTGTCCTTGCTAAGCTTCACTATGTCTCGTAATTCTTTCTTTAATTCTTTAAAACTTAAAGTACTTTTAGTAGACATTTCGTTTTTAGTTAATAATTTTTTTATTGTAAATTAACGAGGTTATTAAATACGAATAAATTTGAAAGTCCAACTTTAAAAATATAATTTAACAAGTAATTTAATATCGAATCAAATTTTAAAACAATATATCTTAGTAATTTTTGAAAATAATAATTTTATTTGCTTTCTTTAGTAAGTATAAGCTCGAAATCCTTATCGACAACTTAGTAGAAATTATAAAGCACGAGGTTCTTTTCGACTACTTTTTTAAGAATAATTTTAAGTTCGAAATCTTTATCGACAACTTAATAGAATAATTTTAAGTTCGAAATCTTTATCGACAACTTAATAGAATATTTTTCAAGCTCGAAATCTTTATCGACCACTTGAATTTTGTAATTTAGTATATTTGTAGTAATAAATTTAGAAGCAAAGTTTTATTTATTATTTTCACCTTTCAAAAATTTTTCTTTTTAAACGATAAATATTGTATTGTTATAGCTAATAAAATTATTAATTAATTATAATTATTAAATACAAAAAAATAATCTTTATTGTCGTACAATCTGATAGTACACACTGTCTGACGTGCAGCTTACCTAATGGTGTCATGCCACGCGTGTGCCACGATTACTATATTCAATATAAAATATAGCAGTTCAGAGCCCACTAGCCCAATTACTATGTAGGATAAACTTAATCCGATAATCTATGTACGGAATAAAAAAATTTTAAAAGTATTCAATAATATTTTTATTAACTAATAAAAATTAACTAAAAACACAATATTTTCAAAGTAAATTAAGATTCTATTACAGGAATTATATAACAAATAAAGTACCAGTAATAAAAAAAAATAAAAAAAATTTAAATGGCGAAGTTAGCCAAAGTCTGATACTTTATATAATAAAGTGCCTTATAACTAGCACAAAGAAAAGTAAAAAAAATTATATAAAAAAAACAATCTTACGCCTTCGGTGACGTAAGCTCCTTATTCGCCAGTGCTTGGAAAGTACCCGCACCTTCGTGTGTTGAAACGTTGAAGGTTGAACTATTATTACCGGGTCGGTAACCAAATACCTTCGTCTACTTTCCAATTAATCTCCAAATTAACTACTATTCAATAACCTACTATGAATAGAGTTAATTTGTTGCTATCTGAGAATACACTGTGTATGAGCTCTATCCGCTCCTTGTTATAATTTTACAAAATTTGTTTTTTTAGAATCTTAATTTTACTTATTTAAAAAAAATTTTTTTTTATATATATATATCAAACAAGCGCCATGGGTTAATCAAAGGATTAACGACTTACTTGTTTATCAATATAAAATAAAAAAAAAAATTAAAAAAAAAAATCTATGTTATTTACTATTATTTCTATTTAATTCCCCGATATCTCCACCATATAAATGTTAAGGTTTTAGAGAATTAAATAAAAATAAAGTAAGGAAACACAAATTTTATTTATTTATTTATTATTTTTATTTATAAATTTATTTGATTTTATTTGATTTTATTCGATGATATTTAAAAATTAGTAGCAAAATTTACAACTATTTATATTTTTTTTCAAGGCATAAAAGTTGTTCTTGCCACTAAATTACATTTTATTTATTTTTTTTTTTTAAAAACTATTAAATTTAAATTGATTTTTATAATTAATTATATAAAATTTAATTATAACAATATAAATAAAATACATTTATAATATTAATAAAACATTTTTTTTTTTTTTTTTTTTTTTTTTTTTTTTTTTTTTTTTTTTTTTTTTTTTATTTATTTATTTAAAAATATCTAAAATATTACTAATAAGAATTTATTTAATTGGCTATAATTTTTATTACAATCTGTTAAAATATTCAAATAAAAATAAAAATACTATTCTAATATAAAGGTTTTTAATAAAATAAAATATTTTTCAATATAAAATAAAACATTTCGATATAAAATTTTATAATAAAAAGTTAAAATATAATATATAAATTTTTAATTATCAATATATAAAAATATTATTAATATAAATTTTCATTATTAATATAAAAAAAATAAGATTTATTATTAATATTGCTAATATAAGTTTTAAATATATAAAAATATTACTATTAATATAAGATTTAATATAAAAATATAAAGTTTAATATAATTTTTGATTTAATTTTTGATCTTTGGATTTAAAAATTTATTAAAGTACAAAAATAATAATGTACACATAATGTATTAGAAATAAATCGTAGATTTAATTAAGAATGCATTATTTAGTACATTCTTATCATTAAATTTAAAAAATATTATTTCTGGTATAGTTGTTAGTAACTAATACCATGAATCAAACTACTTAGGGTTCGATTCACATTTATTATTATTTTATAGTTTTATTCTAAAAAATATCTAGAAGATTCTTTATAGTTCAAGAAATTACTAGAATTTCTTGATAATTCTTGTGTTTAATTAATTAAAATTTATTCTATTAAATTCTTAATTCTATTGTTTTCTATTTTTTCTAAATTTTTCGATTTTTAAGAACTTTTTAGAAACTTTTATTTTTATTTTTTAATAACTTTAACTTTTGAAAAAAATATAAATATGAGTAAAATTCTTATTAACAAATATTCTTTTCTTTGTGTTTTTTATTTTAATTTTGTTTAGTTAATAAAACTTAATTTTTTAATAAAACTTTTTTTAATATTAATACTATATCAACCCTTGCGGCTTATAGTATTATAATAAATATAATTAATAAAATAATTATAATAAAAGAAAAAAAATAAATAAAAAATAAAATAATTTTTGTTTTTTTTGAGTGTTATTATATTTATTATAATATTTTGTTATACTGAGTATGATTTTGAAATAGGGCCGATAACATCAGAATGGATTACGTCTAGTGGATGCTTTGCCTTTGGAGTGTCTCCATTATGGGGTTTCCTATTTAATTTGGCAATTTTACAATTTAAGCATTCATTAATTTTGACATTGTGGAGTTTTAGATATTTAGTTAAATTGTCTTGATAAAAATGTCCAAGTCTTCTATGCCATAGCATTTTAGATTGGTCATTTATGTCCATTGTTTCTTCAGGTGAAACGATGTCAATACAATTCTTTAAATTCGATTTATTCTTCGTAAGTATATGAATTGTATTGTTTTTATTAGCTTTAAATGTGCCTATGTTAATTGTTCTTTTGTTTTCAAGTGTGGTTTTTAAAGTGAGAAAAACTTTGTCTCTCCTGGATTTAATGTTACATTTTAATCCATTCTTCGCAAGTTTAATTCCACTCAGAAGATTCTTGTTAACTTGTTTAGAATAGAGGACATTTTCGAATTTTATGTTGTAACCATTAATACTTCCTTCATAGGTACCAACCCCGTCAAACTCACAGATTGAATTATTTGCACACTGCATAGAGATCTTTTCTTCTCTAAAGTTTGAGAGGATATCTTTGTTATTGGTAATGTGTTCTGAAGCACCAGTATCAAAGGTCCAAATCGTTGTATCTTCTGAAGAATTTAATACTAAAGAAATGCATTTATTTTCGTAGTTTTCTTTAGTGTTCTTTTTTTCTTCTAACGGCTCAAAGCTGTCTAAATTTTTATCATACATGGTCCTAAGTTCTTCTAAGGAAAGTTCTTCATCAGAATTTCGTTCTTCATATTCGACGTTTGCAATTGATTTTTGGTGGCTATTTTTACCTTTCCTTTTATTAATTTTAGTTTTCTTTTTGTTTGATTGCTTCTTGCCTTTTTGAGTCGATCTGTTCCTGTTTTTGTTAATAAGGTTAAATCTACATTCATCGGTAGTATGTCCAAACATTTTGCACAGGTAACAATAGTTTGGCTCCGGACTTGGTCTGGTTTTATTATTTTTTGAACCGCTTGACTCAATGTTATCAATATCCATGAAGTCACCTTTATCTGTGACGCTTCTATCGAAATTGATAGCACTATGCAGGAAAATGTGGAAATTAATCTTGTTGATTGACTCTTCGAGGAAGTCATCAACTGTTTCTGTTCCACTAGGATGAATAAGGTCTCTTAAAACTTTTGGATAAGACAGATATAAAACCCTGATCTTTTCCCAAGTTCCGAGTCTGATATTGTTCTTATCCATTACTTCAAAGATTTCTTTAATTTGATTAATGATATCCTTGCATTCCGAAAGATTTTTGGCTTTTAAAGAATATAACTTCTTCAACCAGTAGTTGAGATCAGCAGTTTTCTTTTTTTCATATAAGACCTTTAATTTTTCCATAATATCATAGGCGGTGGTAAGATATCTTATGTAGCTCAAAACTTCTTGACTTACATTTTTACTGATAATGGTACCGGCTAAGGCATCTTGAGTTTCAGCTTCTTTGATATCCTTTTCCAAGTCCTTGATAGCTTTGACGGTTTCGTCGGATTTGGGTTTTCCCTTTTCCTCCTTAAGCTTATCATTTAATTTACCGATTACATTCTCATTTACATACTGTAAAATTTTTAAAGATTTGAGAATGTTTTTAATAAGGAATTCCCAGTTTTCGAAGTTATCCTTATTGAGAATATCTTCAGTTCTTAATTTGGTTTCGTTAGACATGTCGTAGATAGTATAAGAGGATGAGACTCTTAATCTTTTGTTTATAAAATATTTTATTGATTAAAGTTTATTTATTTTAATATGAGTAATTACTTGATTTTTAAAATTTATGAGATTACATTTGTATTTATACTATTTGTGGCTAAATAAAAATATAACGAGAAATTATTACATAATATATTTCATTGTATTAGCTTAACAACGAGTTCGTTGTATTATAAAAATATCTTTTAATTTATTTAATACACATAAATTATTTTAATATAAATTTAATATATTTTTCTTTGTATTCTAACAAATATCCTTCATAGCTCCATAAATTTATATATTGTTATAAAATTTTTTTACTATTACTTTACTATTACTATTACTATTACTATTACTATTACTATTATTATTATTATTACTATAGATATGTCTTTTTTGTTCTATATCTATAATGACGGAATATTTTATTAAACTTTTTATTTATATATGAAATCTTTTATTTTTCAATACATGAATAGTTGCATTATCAACTATATTTATGAAAAGTACATAAAGTTAAGCATTTAATATATATTTTTTATTGTTAGTTTTAATATACAATATAGTGTATATATATATTGTATATATATATACAAAAGGAAGAGTGAGGAAAATTCAAAAATTAGAGCAAACATTAAACTATGTATTCATATAGAAATTTCTAATATAATTTATAATTTCTACAATAAATTAAAATATTTATCCTAAAATATATTTTCAGTATTTATAAAAAAGAGGTCAAATTTAACTACCAAACCAGAAACGGTTAACCATGACTTCATTAAAAGTACTGAAGAAAATTAAGCAAAGATAACAACAACATTAATAATAATAATAAATAATAATAATAATAATAATAAATAATAATAATAATAAATATAATAATAAATAATAATAAATAATAATAATAATAATAACAATAATAACAATAATAACAATAATAACAATAATAACAATAATAACAATAATAAATAATAATTACAATAATAATATTAATAATAATAATAGTAAATAATTAAATTTATAAAAAATAAATAACAATAAAAAAAATAAATAATAATAATAAAAAACTTAACATTCTTTTATATATTTATCGCTGTAATAATTATTTCAAGTTAACTTTTCATCCAAAATTTTTTCTCTTTTCTTAATATAATACTTTGTGTAAAAAAAAAAAAAAAAAAAAAAAAAAAAAAAAAAAAAAAAAAAAAAAAAAAAAAAAAATCTCATAATTATATATATATATATATATAAATAATTGTAGCTCACAATATTATAATTAATTTTTGTTATTATTATTACTAATTGTTAAATATATTCTTTAATGTATATAATGTATATTAATATTAATAATAAGTTTATACTTTAAATGTAATATACATTTAAAGTATTAACTTATTATTATTATTATTATTATTATTATTATTATGTTTGTGTTATTATTTTTTATTATTATTTAAAATTATAAGTATGCACGTGTATGAGAATTTTTAATATTAAAACAATAATAAATTTATTTTTACTATTTCTAATAAATCACTATATAAATATTTAATAAATCAATATATTTTTTAATTATTTATTTGTTATTTAACTTAAAATAACAAAAGCAATAATTAAGAGAGGCATAATTATTCTTTTCTTCAAAAAAAAATTTTTTTCAAAATGTTGACAAAATCAAATTTAAATTTACATCTAAACTTTCTAAAAATCCATTGAAAATCTATAGTGAATTATATATATATTTTTTAAATTAATAAATTAATTGTATATTAGATAATAAATTTGATGATAAAAAATCTTTAAATTTTTCAAATAAAAGTCTGATTCAAATTTTGTACTTTCATATTTGGAAAGAATAAAGAACTAATATTATATATTCCTATTTCAATTCCAGAAAATAAAAATAATTATTAATTTATTTACAAAATAAAAAAAAAAATTTCTTTGATATATATATATATTTATTTTGATAATTACTTTCATTTTTTATTCAAATCAAGTAAAATTTAGTTAATATATATATATATCTAAACAAAAAATATTAAAAAAAAAAAACATAAAAAAAAAAAATTTTTTTTTTTTTTTTTTTTTTTAATAATACTAAAGTTAGGGAACTTGAAATTCCTTATATGTTCATTTAATTGGATAAAATAATAATAACAATAAAAATGAAAAAGCTTTACAAACTTTATTATTGATTTTTTTTTCTTTTTTTTTTTTTTTGTAATTGTTATGATTTAATAATTCAATTAGAAATATTTATATAAGAAAAAAAAAATGAACTAATAAATAAATAAAATTAAAATTAAGAAAAATAAAAATGGTTTAACCATGAAACTGGCACTTTTCATCCTCCCAGGAGTGTTTTTCCTTATAAATGAAGTTGGTATTCGCTCGCCATGGTAAATATTCTTGTGGCCAGATAATATAATTGCTAGTAAACACTTTAATTTGTTGAGAGAGGATTAGTATAGTTGTTTCTCCCTTGATGATGGCTCAAAAGATCATTGAAAAGAAGCCCGTCATATAAAGCAGTGTACAAGGAATGTCTTTCATATTTAGCCATGAGAAGAGAGAGGTTAGGTTCGAGTGGACTGACTCCGATACGATATAACAAAGAATCCAATGAGTGTCTGATGCATTTTAGGTAATTCAATAAATAATTTTAATATTAAGATCTTCCAAAGTGTGCACATATACTATCTTTAAATAAAAAAAAATTAATTATTAAAATATAAATAAATATATATAATAAATTATTTAATAGATTAAAAATAAATATAATAAAAAATAAATAAATACAATAAAATAAAATAAAAAATATATATGTATACATTTATACATACAATTAAAATAAAATAGATTAACTCTTAAAAAATAAATAGTCTTATATTATTAAATTTAGAATAAAGATTAATAAATGAATAAATACATAAAGAAACAAATAAATTTCAAATGTATTTTTATTAACTTTTTAATTTTTTTTTTTTTTTAATTAAGCTATTTAAACAAACTTTAAAAATTATTGTGTATTACGTCCTATTTATTAAAATATTTTAAAAATTTTAATTTAAATTTATTAAAACAAAATAAAAATAAATAATATGAAATGATTTATATAATATACCTATATAATTTATAAATTCTTTTTAGAAAATACTTTTTTTAAATAAAATAGGGAGAATAAAATTAATCACATTTGAAAATTCAATTTCTCTCATATAAGATCAGTACAACTTTGAGATAAGTTAAAAAAATGAAAACGATCCTATTTGATTAATTAAACTGAAATGATATTTTTTTTTAAATATTTCAATTTTTTTTTTTTTTTTTTTTTTTTTTTCACTGTGAATGGCATTTTCGTAATAATTTGTGACATTTAAATTATTTAAATCAACTCATATTATATTATCACGTTGTTTAGGTAGATATCCTTAAGTGTCTATTAAATAGACAAGAGATTCTTTATCTATTAAGTTTTTAATAGGAGTAATGTTATCACTCATACATTTTTTTTATTGGATTGAAGTTGAATCAATATTTTCTTTGAATAAATTGAGAATAACAATCACTATAAGTAAAGTCATTTAAAGCAAAAAAAAGAAAGTACTCATATATATTGAATACTACACTGCTCTAGGTTGGACTCACAGTATAAATAAATGTATATATATGGTGTTGTATAAAAGAAGGGTGCCATATATGTATATGCAGATATAAATAAATGTTTAAAAAAAAAAAAAAAAAAAAAAAAAAAAACTATCTTTTTTATTTATTTATTTATTTATTTATTTATTTATTTATTTATTTATTTATTTATTTATTTATTTATTTATTTATTTATCATAAATAATTTTTATTTATTTCTTTATCAAAAATAATTTGTTTTCTCTTTTTTTAAAAAAAAAATTATAAAAAATTAAAAATTAAAGTTTTTAAAGTTTATATTGAGCAGTAAAAAAAAAAAAATTAAATAATCCACAAATAAAAAAAATAATATTAAAACTACTTTTTTATTTTTATTATTTATTGCAAACCATAAACGATTAATACATAAATATATATATATATATATATATATAATATATTATTTAATGTTTTTAATTTTTACTATATAAAAATGCATAATTTAATTGCTCATGCTCTTATTCAAAATGAAAAAGGCGAAATTTTAATTATTAAAAGAACTTTAATTAAAAGAGGAAAAATGAATTATGAAGGTGGTCGATGGGATATTCCAGGAGGTACTGTTGAGCCTATGGAATTTCCATCGGATACTGCAATAAGAGAAACTAAAGAAGAAGTTGGTTTGAATATAAAAATTTTAACTATTATTTTTGAAAAATCTATACGAGATAAAGTTAAAAAGGCTGTTTTTACAACTTTAATTTATCGTGGCGATGTTATTGGAAATACAGATATTGTTTTAGATCTTGAGGAACACGATGAATATAGATGGGTTAAACCCAAAGAAATATTAGAAATGGATAATAATTTATTAGTTTCATATATGAAAGAACTCATTCAACAGTTATAAAAGTATATTAATAATAATATTATTATTAATATTATTTAATCCTTCAAAAAAAAAAAATATATATATATATATATAATAAGCAAATTATTTATTTTTTATTGATTCAATACGTAAGTCAACGCTTATTTTTATTTATATTTTTATTATTATTATTATTATTTACTTAATATATTCTATTTCGTTATTTCTATTTCTACGTATATAAATATTGAATATTATATAAATGTAATGGTACGTGTATTAAAACTATACATAAGAATTGAAAAGATTCAAATAATGTTTATTTATAATAAATATTAAATAATATGAGGGGGGATAAAAATATATTTAACAGGAATATTGTATAAAAATCAAAATCATAATCGTTTTATATTTCTAAAAAATATTAAAATAATTACATTTCTATTATATTTCCTTTTGTCTTAATACACCTATATATGGTCCAACTGAACATTTACCAGCAGGTTTAAAACCTTGTTTTTCATAATATTTAGTTAGTTTCTCATTATCTTCTGCTGAATCTAATCTAAAATATTTTTTTCCTTTTGATTTTGCATATTCTTCAGCATGTTTCATAAAAATTTTACCAACACCAGATTTTCCAATTTTTGAAACATAATTATGAAGATAAAGAGAAGGTTCATTATCATTCCATCTATCATCAATTTCTAATAATACTGCACCACTAACAAGTTCGTTAGTAGTAGCATTAACTAATACATATAAATTACCATTTTTACATTCTTTTTCATAAAATGATAATGGAAATAAGGTATCATAACCGTGCACATTCCATTGTTTAATATTATTTTCATTCATCCATTCCATACGGTCAAGAATGAGTCCAAACATAATTGGAACTTCTTCTTTTTTGATTTTTCGAAATATATAATTTTCATTCATTTTTACTTTAAAATATTAATAGAATTTATTTAATTTATCAATAATTTATTAGTTAATAAAATTAATATTAAAAAAAAAAAAAAAAATGAAATGAATATAATTTATCAAAAATAACCATATCATATCATATTTCTTTATTATTTCACCTACTCCTTTTTTTTATACCCTATATAAAAAAAAAACAATAATAAATTAATAATATTATTAATTTTTTTTCTATATTATTATAAAAAAATAAATATATAAATATATAAATATTATTAATAAATATATTAATGTATATAATTTTTTTTTTTTTTTTGTTATATTTTCATTTTATTATAATTATTATATTATTATTAATTAATTAATTAAAAACTGATGGTTCCCTTTAATAGTATAAAGCTTTATTAATTATATCATAATATTATATAATAATAAAACATTTAAAAGCTATATATAATAATTATATATATTTATTGTTATTTTCCTTTTACATTTTAATAATAATTCATAATGTACATTTTTTGAAAATGATAAATTTATTATTTTAAAAAAATTTGTTTAAAACAAAAATGTAAATTACACATAAAAAAAATAAAAATGTAAATGACACATAAAAAAATAATAATAAATTATTATTAAATATGATTTGAAATAATAATTATTTATTCATATTTATTTACTTTTTACATTTTATATATTGATTATACATTACATTAATAAAAAAGAATAGTAATTAATTAATTTTAATACGAGGCTTATTCTATTTTCCAATCAAATGGAGAATATTAATTTATAATATATGATTTGAAGAATTAATTGATCTTTGAATTTCATTGGCTATGAAGTCTCAATATAATGACGTTTTTAATTTTTTCTATTGGCTATATAATATAAAAATCATATATTATCATTATACTGTTAAAATACGATCAATATATTAATTTTTAATACTTTTATATTTACAAATTAAAAATTATACATAGAAAATATATGTTAAGAATTAAATATTTCATATTGAATTATAAATATATTATAGTAAATTAAATTTAAATAATAATAATATGCAATTTATATATTCAACTTTATAAATTATCAAAAAATTAAAAAGAAATAATAATTATTATTATATAAAAAATAATAATAAATAATAAATATTAATAATAAATAATTAATAATTAATGAAAAAACTTGAAATAAAAAATTTGTACTAATAAAAATAAAATATATCAAGTGAATAATAATATATATTCAATGGACCATATTTTTTTTTATATGTATAATAATTGTTTAAATTTTCTAACCTTTAATAAATACCATATATATTTATTGTTTAATTTTATTATTTAATCATCATCTTATTATTTAGCAAATGAAATTTCATTACTGAATGATATTAATTCAATCCATAAAAGTTGTACTATTAATATCATCAGAAATTAAATGAATATATAATAATGTTTTTAATAAATAATTATTAATTTTAATTAATATAAAACGAATAAATAAGTGAATAAATATATAATAGTTCAATATCCAAAAAAAAAAAAAAAAAAAAAATTTATACTAAAACTTCTGAAATAGATTAAAAAATTAATAGACTTTTATATTAAAATATATTTTAATATATTATAGATTTATTTTATTGAAAATTTTGATTTATTAAAAATAACGAAATAGAAAATAAAAAAAATTTTTAGAAAAGTATTTTTTATTTTTTTAAAGTTAAATAAACTAAATTAAAGAAAAAAAAATATAAATTTAATCAAAAAAAATAAATAATATTATATTTGGTAAGCGCTATGGAGAAATGAAATTGATATTATTATTTATTGAAAAAAAAAAAAAATCTATGAGTTACTAAATATATATTAAACAAAAAATAAACAAATATGAAAAATAATAAAACAAAAAAAAAAAAATAAAATAAAAATAAAAATGAAAATGAAAAATAAAACAAATGGAACAAAAAAAAATAATAAATATCAAGCAATAAATCAAGTTAATTCATTAAATATTTTCAATAATAAATAAATTATTTTAAAAACAATTAATAACGATAATATATATTAATGAAATTTTGATATCTCGTTTATTAAAATTAATTAATTAATTACATTTTGAAAATAAAGTTATAATTTTACAAAGGAAAAAAATAAAATCTTAAAAAGAAATAAAACATAAATCAATAATGGATATTACAAATTAAAAAAATTCAATAGATAATAATAAATAATTTTATTTAATTTTTATTTTGGATATATTATTCAAATAAAATAATTTATTAATAAACATTTCATGTTATAATAAATATAAATCTTTCTTTTTTTATTTAGATTTAATTTAATAATAAAAGAAAATGGCAACCAAGGGAGCTTTAAACGACACTCAAGTCAAGGATGAAATGGAAAAGATGGTAAATAAATTAATTTAAAAAAGGAAACATAAAATAAGAAAAAATAAAAATAATAAAATAAAAGTGTTTTTTATGATTTTAATAATATATTCTTAATATAATATCGTGAAATTGAAAAAAAAAAAAAAAATAGGTTTCTTTCATCAAACAAGAAGCCCAAGAAAAGGCCCGTGAAATTAAGATTAAAGCCGATGAAGAATTTAACATTGAAAAGGCTAAAATCGTTCGTCAAGAAACCATCGCTATTGAAGCTTTCTACCAAAAGAAGGCCAAGCAAGCTGAAATTCAAAAGAAGATGTAAATTTCTAAATAGAATTAAAACTCATATATTACTTAAAATAGATGAATAATTAAATTTTATAGAAATGCTAAATTTATAAATATTATTAATTATATAGTGCTGAATCCAACCGTAACAACAAGACTAGACTTCAAGTTCTTCAAACTCGTCAACAATACCTTAACAAGATTAACGAAGATGCTTTAAACAGTCTTATTAATTACTCTAACAACGATCCAAAGTACTACGATACTATTAAGAATATTGTTTTACAATCCTTATACCAATTAATGGAAGAAGATATCACTATCACCTGCCGTGAAAAGGATGTTGAACTCGTTAAGAAGGCTGTTGATGAAGTTGCTCCAATTTACAAGGAAAAGACTGGTAAGGTTGCTACAGTCAAGTACTCCCAAAACTACCTTCCAGCCACTTCTGCTGGTGGTGTCATCATGGCCGGTTTCAATGACCGTATTGTTATTAACAACACCTTAGAAAACAGACTTGAAATTGCTAGTGATGAATTATTACCAGCTATTAAGATTATGCTTTACGGTGCTTCTGAATCAAGAAAATTCTACAATTAGATTGATCAATATAATATTTAAGTATGAATAGTTTATTCCACTTTTAAAAGAAGAAAAAAAAAATTAAAACACAATTATTAATTGGATACTCTACTAAATAAATTAAATAATAAATTCAAAACAATAAAGTAATATAATATAAAGTAAAAAAAAATAAAATATAAAGTAAATACAAAAATAAAGATAATACAATACATTAAAAAAAATAATAAAAACAAATAATAAAATAAAATAAAGTATTAAAATTAATAAAAAATGATTCATTAATTTTTTTTAAAAAAAAAAAAAAAAAACAAAAAGAAAAAAAAGAAAAGAGAATAATGTAGAATGAAAAAATATATATATATAATTCAATATGTATTATTTTTTTTATATAAAGTTATTCACATAGATTAAATAAAAATAATTAAAAATATATTAACATTCTACAAATTTTTTTTTTTTTTTTTATATATATATATATTAATTTATGCATTTATAAAATATGAAAAAAAAAATAAAAGTTTTAATTTTTTTTTTTATATATTCAAAAAAAATAAAACTTAAAAAAAAATAATAAAAATAAAAATTCAAATATAAAAAAAAAAAAAAAGAAAAAAAATTCTATATACTAAAATATGAATTGAATTTAAAAAACGAAAGAGAGAGAGAGTAATGGAAGTGAATAAAAAATATACATATTTGACAATAACTTAATTAATAATGAATTTGATGAGAATAATTAGCATAGTAGAGTTTTTCATTCATATTCATTATATATGTATATATTATTTATTTATTATTATTTATTTATTTATTTATTTATTTTATTATCTTATTATTTTATTTTTATTTAATACTTTACTCTTTAATTTTTATTTTATTTTTATTAATGCTTTACCCTTTTATATTGCTTTACTATTTATTTTATTTTATTTAATTTTATTTTTAAAGATTAAATTTTCATGATATATGCCATATATCGTTTATTTTATTATTCTTATGTCCTAAATTCTGTCCTTGCTATGGAAAAGGTAATCAAATCTTTTTATCCATTGGATATTTGAATGCTCTACCTTTTCTCTATGTCAATATAAATTTTTTGATTTTTATTGACGGCCTTTTCATTTTATTTGTCAATAAAGTTAAGGAAGCTTTCCTTACTTCCTTCCTTCTTATTCTAATATTTTTTAGAATATGAAAATCTTCATATTCTAAATTACAATATCAATCATCAGTGTAGCTCTCTTGAGTTAACTTTTTTTTTTCTTTATTATTATTTTTCTTTTGAGAGTTTTAGCAAAAAAAAAAAAAAAAAAAAAAAAAAAAAAAAAATACTTTCATTACCAAGAGGTTGTAGGTACATAACGTCGTATCGATATGACAAAAGAGTAGTGTAGTTAGAAGTCTTTGTTAATTCTCATCAATATACATTTACTGAACAATACAGTTCGGCCGAGCACAGAATCCTTTGTAAAGTAATTCAATTTTTTGATGATTTTTTCTTGTGATTCAACGAGGAGAGAGTTTAGTGGATACTACACAATCTATTTTTTTTTTTTTTTAAAGATGTTACTTCTTTGTTTTTATTATTTTAGATTTAACTGGTGTTCCTGTTACTTCATATTGTGTATACATCGCACGGAAAAAAAAAAAAAAAATTTTTTTTTATTTTTTTGAATTTTTGAATTTATTTTTTATTCTTTATTTCAATTAATTTTCTATGATTAATTAAAAATTTTTTTTTTGATTTTACTATATCTTTTACATACATTTTATTTTTTATCTTTAAATTATATAATGTATTTTTTTTTTTTTTTTAATAAATGAAATACATAAAAATATATTAATCTATTTAATAAAGTACTGGAAGTGTATTCTCTTCCTAGTCTAAAAAAAAAAAAAAAAAGCCATTATAAACTGTTTTTACTGGGGATAAAGATATGTTCAAGCTACCGACACGGATGAAGACGAACTATCCAGAATGCAGTCCTTATTGTTATAAAAAAAAATAGTAATTCTCAATTGGAACATTGGTTTTCTAAATGTTATCTTTTCCAGTGAATTTAGAATGAAATATTTTATGAATATTGAAATTATTTATGAAAAATGTTTTTTTTTTTTTTTTTTTTTTTTTTTTTTTGGAATCACCAAGTATTATCCGATATCAAATAGTAATGTAAATACCATCGTTGTCAGTCACAATTATGAAAAATATAGAATCAGGTGGTGCTGATTCTGATAGTAGTAACAAAATATATAATATTAATAATAATAATAATTATAACAATAGCATTATTATTGTTAATAATAGTTAATAGTATTGATAGTGAAAATAAGTATATTAATATTAGTGATAGTATGAATAATAGGGTCGTTACTAATAATAATATAGTGAATAAGGTCAATTGGTGAAAGTCATGTTACTATTAATAATTTTCTGAATAATGAGTGTATTAATATATATGTGACGTGGTACCGAGTAAATAACTTTTTTTGGGGGGCGAAGAGATGCAAGACATTATTGATTTAAATTATACAAAGGTGTGAGATGTTTTGTTTAAATAACCAAAATCATTCTAAAAAAAAAATGCTCTATTCTTGGTATAATCTGAAGGCACTTTTTTTTTTTTTTTTTTTTTTTAATAAAAATAACAAAAATTATTCCAAGGGACTAGTACTAGACAAAGAATTTACTATTTTGACAGACGGTATAAACGTAAACCAGTCAGGAGCATCAACATAGAAAATGCAGTAAGACCGTAAGACAGGCTAGCAAGGCCAACGCCTCTAAAGGAGAAGGCCATAATTTCTTTCTGGACTGATCATTCAAACTCTAATCTGGAATAAAAATTCTATTCAACAGGAAATTTTTACAATCTCTTTTTTTTTTTTTTTATTTTTTTTTTTCAGAATATATTTTTATATTTTAATTTGTTTATTTTTAATATTACTTTTATTTCATATTACTATTTTTAAAAAAAAAAAAAATAAAATAAATAAATAAATAAATAAATATAAAAATAAAAATAAAAAAAAAAAAAATTAAAAAAAAAATATTATATTCAAATTGGACAAATAATATTATTTTATTAATTTTTTAAAAAAAAAATGTAATTTATAAATTAATAAATAAATAATGTTAAAACTTTCAATAATTACTGCTATAAAAAAAATTAAAATATAATATAAAAAAAAAATTCATTATTTATAATTAATTCAAAAAAAAAAAAAAAATTCTTTTTGTTTTTTTTGGAAAGGAAAAATTTTTTGAATTGACCGATATAGATAGATAGGTAGGATTTTATATCTCTCTTTTTTAGTTTTTTAATAATTTTTTTCTTTTTACTTTTATCTTTTATTTTATAAAACATTTTATAATTTCAATTAAATAAATAAATATAAAAAAAAAAAAAAATAAAAATAAAAATAAAAATTTTTCACAATTTTAAAAATATTAAAACTTGTTTAAAAAAAAAATTTTTTTTTTTTTTTGACTTAATTTTAATGAATTTTGTTTTATTTTTTGGAAAAGAAAAAATTTTTGAGTTGACGGATGGAGGTTAGATAGGTAGGATTTTATATCACTCTTTTTTTAATTTTTTAAAATAAATATTTTTTTTTATCTTTTATTATATAAAATATTTTATTATTTCATTTAAATATAAAAATGAAACAATTGAAAAACTTCACAATTTTAATAATCTTAAGACTTAAAAAAAAAAAAAAAAAAACATTATTTATTAAATTAAAAATAATTAAGAACTAATTTAATAATAATCATATTTATAATAGCATTAATATATAATAAAAAGATAAATTTAATTTTCACATTAAATTTTTTTTTATAATAAACTTTTTTTTTTTTTTTTGGATAACTAAAAGTTCCCTTTTCGATACCATAAATTAATTTTTATTTTTTTAATAAAGTGTATTATAATAATATAGAATATAAAAATACAAATATATATATATATATATATTAATCTTTACATTATGGTGATGTTTTCTTATATAATACAGGCATTAATCAAAATAATTTTTATTGATTATTTTTAATTCTTAACTTTATTTTTTATTATAATCGTAATTACTTAATAAAATATTGGTTCTCTATCTCTATATCTTTATTCACTTATTTAAATATTTATTTATCATTATCTCATAATAAAAAAAAAAAAAAAAAAAGAAAAAAAAAAAAAAAAAAAAAAAACGGTAAATTTTTTCATAAATTGTTAATATATAAATATTTATAATAAAATAATTATATATATATTTTTTTTATTTAAATTTTGAATTAAAGAATAAAATTTAATAAAATTTTATATAAAAAAGAATATAAAGAATATAAATTTTAATAATTTAATTAAATTAACAAAATTTTCAATAATTTTATTATCTATTATTTAACTATTAATTTATTATTATTATTATTTATTATTATTATTATAAATTAGTATTAATAATGATAATAAAACATTTTAATGCAATTTTACAACCTTTTTTATAAAAAAAAAAAATAATAATAAAAATAAAAATAAAAAAAAATAAAAATAAATCTCATTTAAATAATATATATATATTTAAAAATCTAGTAACTTCATGAAAAAAAAAATTTTTTTTTTTATAATGAAAAATGAAAAACTTTAAATAAACTTTAAAAACTTTATATTTATATATATATTAACTTTAGTTTTTTATACTTTTGAATATTCATATGAAATTTAAAAAGTTTAAAAAAAAAAAAAACATTTTCATATATATAGATATAGAAATATTGAATGAAAATGTTTTTCCTTCATCTTTAGTAATTACATATTATATCAAAGAAAGATAAAAAAAAAAAAAAAAAAAAAAACAATTATATGGATTTTTATTTTTTTTTTTTTTTTTTTTTTAAACTTTAATAGCCTCTACCATTAGTATAAACTAAATTATTATAATGGATTAGAATAAAATAAACATTTAAATATTTATAAAAAAAAAAATAAAAAATAAAATAAAATAAAATAAAATAATAATTTATATATTATCCCTTTTCTCTTTTAAAACTTTTCCTTCTCATTTTTAGGAATAATAAATTATAATTGAATTAATAATTTTTAATCAATATATTTTTAAAAAATAAATAAATAAATAAAAATTAAAACTTTTATAATTTTTTATTTTTTAAATTTTTATTATTTATTATATTAATTATTATTATTATTATTATTATTATTACTATCTACTACTATTTTTTTACATTTAAATTTTTTTTTACTTTAATTTTTTTTTTTTTTTTTTTTTTATTTTTACAATGTGAAAAACTATTTTAAAAAATATAAAAATAAAAAATTATTTTATATATATATATAATTTATATATAAAAGAAAAAAAAAAAAAAAAAAAGTCTTTGAGTCTTTTATTTACTTTATATATAATAATAACAAAATTTAATATAATTTTTTTTTTTTTTTTTTTTTTTTTTTTTTGTATAAAAAATAATTTAATAAAAGTGAACAACTGAAAATGCTTTATTGATATATAAATATAATAAAATGAAATAAAAAAAATGTACTATTCAAAAATTTATGAATAGTATTTTTTTTATTTATTTATTGTATTCTATTCAAATATGTTTCGCTTTTTCTTTTTATTCTTTTTTTTTTCCCTTACTTATTGATATTTCATTTACTCTAATAGAATAGTAATTAAATTAATGGCAAAGTAATTGAGTTGTTTTTTATTTTTTGTTATTATTACGTATTTTAATGTTTTTTTTTTTTTTTTTTTTTTTTTTATAATTATATATATATATTGTATTTAACTTTTTTGTATTATTATAGCACTTGGTTTTAATTATATTTGAATAAGTTATATTAAAAAATTATTACCCTATTAATATATGTTCTAAATAAATATTTTTTTATTATATGATAAAAAAAAATAACTAAATATTATATTGAAATTTATATTGGTTCTAATATTATTTCCTTTTTAATAAAGCTATATCTTTATAAAAAAAAAAAAAAAGCCTTTTTAATAAAATTATATCTTTAAAAAAAAAAAATGATAATAAACCAATATATTAAATTACGTGTGTATATAATTATTTTAAAGAATTTATCCTTAAAATAAAAAAAAAATAAATTGAATTAAATTGAATTAAAGAATGAATTAAACTAATTTAACCAAGATAATTCAACTGTTTGTTTATATTAACATTAATTATTATTATTAAAATAATATTTAAATAACATTAAAAAATATATATATATTAGTTATCAATAAAAAAAAATAAATATTATCTTTTAAATAATATTATTAATGATTGTTTAAATTATTATTATCAAAACTTACCAGTTTCTTTAACTCTTCTTTCATATTCTTTTCTATTTTCTCTAAAAAGTCTAGCAGCTTCAACATTAGCTGGACTACTTGGATTTGGATCGTGAAGTAAAGATTGAATTGATGTTAAAATAGCCGCAACATCATAAGAAGGTGACCAACGATTTTGAACTAATTAAATTATTTAATAATTAATATAACTTTACGATTAATAATAATATTAAAATATAATGACTAATTAATTTATTTATAAACTTACGAATATCTAAACAAAGATTTCCATTAGTGTAAACATTTGGATGGAACATTTTAGAAACGAATTGAACCTTTGGTGGCTTAGTTGGGTATGCTTCTTCAAATTTCAATGTAAGTTTAAAAGTACCATCTTCAAATGGAGTGTCTTTTATTAATATTTAATATTATTAATAATCTTATTCTACTTTTATATAATTGTATATTATATATTTTAATAATTATTCTTACCTTCTGGACCAAAAATAACAGCTATATTAATTTATTAATAAAACGAGTGTTTTTTTTTTAAAAAAAATATATATATATATATTATTATAAAAAATATTATTAAAAATATTATTAAAAATATGCTTATTAGTTATTCATTCAATATTAATACTTTTTTTTAAAAAAAAAAAAAATAAATAAGATGTTTAATTATTTTACACTATTGACTATCTTATTTATCTATATATATTATTATTATTTTATTATTATCATTATATTATATTATATATGTTTTAATTACCATTCCATAATAAAACATTATCTTGACAAGGAGCTCCAGAAACACCTGCTGGTGGATCAGTTTGGAGTCTCTTGAAATCTCTCATTAAACGTCTCTTAGCTGGAGTGGACATATTGTTTATTTAATACTAATTTTTTTTTTTTTTTTTTTTTTTTAAATAAAATCGAAGAATAAAAAAATACATTTATTATAAATATTAACATTATTTAATAATTATAAAATTTATAAAAAATATTTATACATAAAAAATTGTATATATAATATATTCATATAAATAAATTATGAGGTTAATATATAATATATAAATTTATGAAATGGTATTAATAAAAATTATTAATATTAATAAAAAATAATAATAATCTATAATTATTGTTTATATAATTAATTTATATAGTATTTTAATAAATAATAATATAAACATTTTAATTTCTTTACCTTCTAATATAAAATTTTATTTAATTATTAAATGGATAAAAAGGTTTTTTTTTTTTTTATTTTATTCACAATAACTTTAGTTTTATATTTTATTTACAATCTATATTTTTAAAATAAATATTTAAAAAAAAAAATAAAAAATAAAATAAAAAAAAAAAAAAATTTTATATATATATTAAATAATTAGTTAATTTTTTTTTTTTTTTTTATTTCTTTTTTGTTTTTTGGTGTTTTTTATTAATGAATTATTAATATACAAAATAAACTTTATTAATAATTAAAAGATTTTTCTTTTTAATAATTTTTTTTTTCTATTCAATTTCCATTATTAATTAGAATATTTTTATTTTATTTTTTTTTTTTTTAAATTTTTTTTAAATTTTTATTTATGTATATAATATTTTTTTTTTTTTAAATTTTTATTATTATTATTTTTTTATATATTATTTATATTTTTAATATTTTATTAATAATTTAAAATAAACCAAAAATTTACATATATTAGATAATAATTAATTAATATTGATCATTTATAATTATTTAATTATTATTAAAAATTTTTTAATTATTTATTTATAAAAAAAAAAAAAAAACTATAATTATTTATTTATTTATTCACTTATTTATTATTTATTATTTATTATTTATTATTATTTATATTATTAAATATATTTATTAATAATTAAATATTAAAATTTTTAAATAAATCATATAACAATGAAAATATTAATATTTATAAATATAAAAATTAAATTTGTGAATTGTATTGTATTATATTATGAGTATATATTATTTCTATTAAAAGAGAGCATTCTAGCATATACTATAATAGAAAATGATTCGTTAAAATATATTAATGATATTAATACTATTTCCTTTTTTTTATAATAAATTTAAAAATGTATACATTAACATTACATTAATAATACAATTAAAAATTTACAATTTTAATAATTTGTAATAAGAAAACAAATAAATAAATAAAATAAATAAAATAATTATTAAAATGTAAAACAATTATTTAAAAAGTTTTAATAAATATAAAATATTAAAAGTTCTTTTTATTATTATTATTATTATTATTATTATTATTATTAATATGAATGAATAAAAATAAAAAATAATATATAGAAAAGTAATGTTTTTCAATTCATATTAATAAAATATTATTTATATATGTAGAAATTATATCTTTTCTTTTTTTAGTATTAAAAATTTATTTAGTAGAAGTAATAATTTTTAAAACTATAATTAACGATGATTACCTTTTCAAAAATTTTATAAATTTTGATTTTAAATACATATATTTATGAGTATAGTTTTTATTTAAAAAAAATGGAATATTTTATTACATTTTAATACCATTAACCTATTTTTATTTATTGTTGGTGGGAAGTTTTAACATATCCAAAGGAATACATTTATGATATAATTTGAGGAAAAATATTTGTAATATTATAATTATACACTATTAATAAATTCGAAAGAAAAGAAAATAATATATATAAATACATAATATTATAATTATAAAATAAAATATTTAAAAATGTAAAAAAAGAAAAGACAGTTAAAAGTAAAAATAAAAATAAAATATTAAAAAAAAAAAAATATTAAAAATACCAACAAAAATAAAATAAAAATAAAAAAATTAAATTAAATTTTACGTTACACGAAAAAAAAACTTTTAATTTTTTAATTTTTTTTTTTTTAATTTTTAAAATTATAAATAAAAATTAAAAAATTTTTTTATTAATAATTTTTACAATATTAATTATTATTATTTTTAAAGTATTAATTATTAACCTAAAGATTATTATGAATCGTTGTTGATTAATTACTGATTATTATCATCAATGATTATTATTGATTATTATTGATTATTATTGATTATTATAATCATTGATTATTATTACTACAAAATAGTTTCAATAAATATTTATTTCATCATTGATTATTATTATTATTAAAAATAGTTTCAATAAATATTTTTAAAAATAAAAATAAATTGTAAAATAATTTCAAATAATAATAGATATTAGTATTTAATATAATTATATTAAAATATTATTAAAAAAATATAAAAATATTAAAAAGTATATTATAAAAAATAAAAAATAATACATAATTTATCTTTTATCCTATTATTTTGACATTAAGTGTTATTTATAATTTAATTCTTAAATTTTTATAATAGTAAAATATTAGTAATATAAAATAATATCTTCTTAATATAATATTTAAAAATATATTTGCTATTAAAAAAAAAGACAATATATAATTATTAATATATAATTAATAAAATAAAAAAAATAATAATAGAAAGCATATGAAAATAAAGATTTAAATATATTTTTTTTTTAATTTTTTTTTTTTTTTTATTTCTTCTTCTTCTTCTTCTTTTAGTTTCTTTTAATTTTATTTTTTTGTTTTTTTTGTTTTTTTGTTTTTTTTATAGAAACATTGTTACTATATTTAGTGTTCAATTTCATTTATTAAAAAAATATATATGTATGTAATATTTATATAATGAAATAAAAAATAAAAATTAAAAAAAATTAAAAAGTTTAATTTGAATTATAAACTTTAATTTATATTAATTTATTAATTTATTAATAAAATGGAAGCAAAAAAAAAAAAAATTTGGAAATTTAAATATAGAATACAAAAATAAATTATTTAAAGATGATATTTTGTGTAATATTTAAAAAATTATGTAAAATAATCAAAGGAGAAACAAAAAATAAAAATAAAAAAAAAAACATCTTTTTTTTGATAATTTTTTTTTTTTACTTATCATTCAAAATTTATTAATTATTATCTCATATTTAATATTAATAAATAAGTAACTTTAAAATAGCATTATTGACCTCTTCGTTTTATATATTAGTTATATACCAAGTATTATATTTACTATTGGTATTTATATATATAAATAAATATATATATAATTTGCTATATTTTTTTTAGTGGATTAATATTTTGAATTAGTGGGTAGGGTCTAATTATTCCAGAGAAAAATGAATTAATAAAAAACTATATAAATAATCAAAAAATAATAATAATAATAATAATAATAATAATAATAATAATAATAATAATAATAATTAAAATTTATAAATATAATTATCTTTTATAAAAATTTATACTAAAAGCATACTTAATTCACTTTGAAAGAAATATTATATCAATCTGATTCATATTCTTTTACAATTATTTATTTATTTATTTATTTATTTATTTATTTATTTATTTATTTATTTATTTATTTATTTATTTATTTATTTATTTATTTATTTATTTATTTATTTATTTATTTATTTATTCAGTACTTTATATTCATATTTCAACTATTTATTTTATTTTATTTATTCAGTACTTTATATTCATATTTCAACTATTTATTTTATTTTATTTATTCAGTACTTTATATTCATATTTCAACTATTTATTTTATTTTATTTATTCAGTACTTTATATTCATATTTCAACTATTTATTTTATTTTATTTATTCAGTACTTTATATTCATATTTCAACTATTTATTTTATTTTATTTATTCAGTACTTTATATTCATATTTCAACTATTTATTTTATTTTATTTATTCAGTACTTTATATTCATATTTCAACTATTTATTTTATTTTATTTATTCAGTACTTTATATTCATATTTCAACTATTTATTTTATTTTATTTATTCAGTACTTTATATTCATATTTCAACTATTTATTTTATTTTATTTATTCAGTACTTTATATTCATTTTATTTTATTTTATTTATTCAGTACTTTATATTCATATTTCAACTATTTATTTTATTTTATTTATTCAGTACTTTATATTCATATTTCAACTATTTATTTTATTTTGGTTTATTCAGTACTTTATATTCATATTTCAACTATTTATTTTATTTTATTTATTCAGTACTTTATATTCATATTTCAACTATTTATTTTATTTTATTTATTCAGTACTTTATATTCATATTTCAACTATTTATTTTATTTTGGTTTATTCAGTACTTTATATTCATATTTCAACTATTTATTTTATTTTATTTATTTAGTACTTTATATTCATATTTCAACTATTTATTTTATTTTGGTTTATTCAGTACTTTATATTCATATTTCAACTATTTATTTTATTTTATTTATTCAGTACTTTATATTCATATTTCAACTATTTATTTTATTTTGGTTTATTCAGTACTTTATATTCATATTTCAACTATTTATTTTATTTTGGTTTATTTTATTCAATTATTACTTTATATTCATATTTCAACTATTTATTTTATTTTAGTTTATTCAGTCTGTACTTTATATTCATATTCTACTATTTATTTTATTTTATTTTTACTTATTTTATTTTAACTTAAAATAAACTCATTGTTAATTTTTTATATTGTATATCTGTGATATTTTTTATTATTAATTTTTATATTTTATATCAGTGATAAATATATATATAACATATATATATAAAGAAAAATATAAAAAAAAAAAAATATATATATATATATATATATATACATGAATAAATTGAATAGATTATCATTTCATTACTTATTTTTTAATAATAATTAATAATAATAATTAATAATAATAATAATAATTATTATTATTATTATTATTATAATTTTAATATATATATATATATATATATATATTTTAGCAACACTACATATTAAATTTCTACAGTAATTATTATTATTATTTTTAATCGAAATAATATTATTCTTGTTAACCCATTCAAAAAATTAATTTTCATCCTATCTTCATTACTATTTTTGATAGCATAAATTAGGGTAAAAGTATCATAAAATCAATTAAATTAATGTTAATATTTTTATCATATTTTATCTAAAATCTAAACTATTTAAATATTATTTTATTTATTTGATATAGTCCATTAATAATTTTACCATTTCAATATTATTGGTTTCTATGGCCGTTATTATTAAAGGAAGACTGACATTACTATATTATTCATTTAATTCTAAAAATAATATTATTTTCTTCTGGCATATTTCATTAAACATTCCACTATAATTAGTGTATTTAGTGATAGAGCATAATTCAAATAGAGATAAATATTTATTTTTAAAACTACACTCTTCTCTTTAGCACCCATTGAAAATAATTTGATTTAAGAAAATTCATTGTTTCCATAAATACTATATATTAATTGTTTGTTTATATATTTATTAAAATGATTATATCATATTCTTTAGCATAATTCATTAATAATAATTTTATTATTTCAATATTATATAGAGCATTCACTTAGAAGCAAGTTGGCTCTTTTACTACCTTTATTTTAATTTTAAAATCATTCTATTTTTTTTTTTTTTTTTTTTTTTTTTGGCATAGTCTATTAATTGACTTAACAATTTTTTATGCTATTATTGATAGCGTTTTATCAATGGACTTACCACTATTTCTATATTATTTTTTATTGAAAGTATTTACCAATGGTGAATATTCATCATGTTTAATTTTTTTTTTTTTTTTAAATATAATTTTAAAACAATGTTATTTTCCTTGGCATCGTTTGCATCGTTTATTAATTGATTTACAATATCTATGGTATTATTAATTATTGATAGCATTTATCAATGACAAATCACCATATCTAATTTGTTTACTGATTTTTCTAGCATAATGTTATTCTCTTTGGCATAGTCTATTAGTAGTTTTCCAGTTTCTACGTTTTTTGTGAATGAAAGCTTTTCCAAGTAGATATTCATAATTGTTTATTATATATCATTTATATATCCAAATAGATTCACCGTATTTTGGTGTAGCTTAATCATACTTTCACTTATTTCAACACTATTTTCTATTACAACAACTAAAAATGGATATATATATATATATATTTTTTTTCATTTTCTGTTTTACTATTTATGTAATTTTAGTTATCATTATAATAAGTATTATTAATAAGTCGTTGTTTTTTTTTTTTTTATTTAATTCGTTAATCGAAAGAGCTTTTTAATGTTTGTATATTAATAAATTTTTTTTTAAAAAAAAAAACTTCCAAAAAATTTTTTAACTAAAAATTATTTTAAATAAGGACAATAGTGTATTGTCTAAGATTAATGATTTATTATTATTGTCATATTTAATATTTTCGGTAAGTTCAATATTTAAAAGATAATTATTATATATATAAAGTTTATTATTATCACTTAAATAACGAATAATACTTTCATAATTATATAGATTATCTCTTTGAGGTTCAACTCTAAGGCCATATTTTAATAATAGATTAGCTATTTCAAAATATTTACTCCCAGAATTTATTTAAAAATTTATGAGATGGTTTTAATGGATGATTGAATAAATAGAGGAATGATAATTAATAATTTATTTAATATAATAGATGAATAAATGAATGAAGGAATGAACGAAGGAATGAATAGAGGAATGGATGGACATTCAGGCGTTAATTTTACTCTTAAAGATTAAATTTATTAAGGTGGTACAGTTTTAAATCTATAGGTTTAAAAAAAAAAAATAAATAAATAAAATAAATAAAAAAATAAATTTTTTTTATTAGAAAGTTTGAAAATTTTAGTAAATTCATAGTAGTAGTACAATCTTTAATGTTTGATTTAAAAAAAAATTAATAATATATATTAAATAAAAAAAAATACTAATAATAATAATTTTAAATAAAAAATTAATAATAAATATTATATATAATAAATAAATAATAATAATAAATAATAAATTAAATAATAAAATAATAATAATAATAATTATAATAATAATAAATTAAATAATTAAAAATTTTGATAGAAATAAATAAATAAATAATTGTAAATTTATGACTGATATTTGAAATCTTTTTAAAAAATTGCTAAATTTTATTTTATAGTAAAAATAAAAAAAAGAAAAAAAAGAATAAAAAAAAAATTTTTTTTGTTTTTTATTTTTTATGATCTTTATATTTAAAGCATAAAACATTAAATTAAATTAAAATGATAAATCAATAAATAAATAAATTGTTTTCTTTTGTTTTTGTTTTTTTTTTTTTTTTTATTTATTGTTTTTATTTTAATTTTCATTTGAATATCTCTCTTTTTTTATTTATATTTTTTATATTCTATAAAACAAATTAAAGAAACAAATTAATGATAATGCATTGTTTTTTATTATTAAATAAATAAATAAATAAATAAAACTCTCAAATAATATTTGATTTAATTACAAAATAACAAAAATAAAAAAAAAAAAAAAAAATATCAACTGTATTTTTCTATTATTTAAATAAATATATATATATATATATTAAAAGAAAAAAAAATGAAAGATTTAAGTAATAATCTATTTTTAATAAACAAATTTACTCTTCCAGATATCGAGGAATTATTTTCATTTATTTCGAATGATGAAAATGACAATGATACCGATGATCATTTAAAGAACGATACCGATGATGATGACCAAAATTCCGCAAACACTGAAATTGATGACCGAAATTCCATAAATACGGATAATGATCGTAATAATAATACTGCGATTAATATAATTAGGAATAGTAGCAGCAGCAACAACAATAACAACGACAATAGCAATAGCAACAGCATCATTCATAATAATAAAAATAAAATCATTGAAGATATTTTTAATTTTTATAATGCATGTCGATCCACAGTGATTATTCCCATTAATTATACAAAACTTTCCATCCAACAAAGAAAAATAGTTCAAGATATAATTAAAAATCTTTTAATTCATATAAAAGCTTTAGAAAAAAATGAAAAGAACGAAAAGAACGAAAAGAACGAAAAGAACGAAAAAAATAAAAAGAATGAAAAGAATGAAAAGAAAGAAGAAGAAAAAGGAAAAGGAAAAGAAAAAGAAGAAGAAGAAGAAGAAGAAGAATGGAAACAACTACAGAAGAAATACTTAAAAAGAGAAGAAATTTATGCGCAGACTCTTATCAAAGATTTTAATAAGAAAAGGGAAATTGTCCAGTACCTAGAAAATTTATTGTGTGAGGAACATCGAATGAACGATTTTTTTCTTAATTCCTTATTTCATCGTAGTGATAATGGATTTATAAAATTAGTCTATCTAAATAATTACCTAATGACAATTAATTTGAATGTAGCCAACGGGGATGACTTTGAAACAAATCCGGATGTTCAACAAATACGACAAGCCGTTTTACTGATGTCCAATTATTTAGAACTAAATAGTGATGGCACTCGTATCCGTTATAATAAAGATAAATTTCCATTTTATAAAAATCTGGAAAATTATAGGAAGGAACTAACCAAAAACGTTAATATTAATACTAATAAAAATTATCAAAATAATAATAATAATTATCAAAATAATAATAATTATCAAAATAATAATAATTATCAAAATAATAATAATAATTATCAAAATAATAATAATTATTATCAAAATAATAATCATAATAATAATTTATGGGTTAATGGAAAACCAAATATTGAGGCTATTTCAAATAGTATGCTCGTGGAATCCTCACTAGCTTATGGCAACAACAATAACAGGTATAGGCAAATTAAAATTAATGAAACTGAAAAGATGGGTATGAACAGTAATGCCAGCCAAGATTTAATCATAAGAAATGATGAGGAGGAGGAGGAAGAGGAAGAGGATAATGATGACAAACGTAGAGATGAAATCTCAACACTTCAGCATGATATTCTCATTGATAGTTTAAAAAGGGTTAATTTAAATGATGAATACGTCTTAAATGAATTGGAGCCAACAAATCAAAAATTGATTAGAAATGAACATAAATTTCTAATGGAAATTGATGATAGCGATGATCATAATAAAAGTGGAATAAATGGAAAAAGCAAGAAAAGATTATTTAGAGAAGAAGAAGAAGAAGAAGAAGAAGAAGAAGAAGAAGAAGAAGAAGAAGAGGAAGAGGAAGAGGAAGAGGAGGAAGAAGAAGATAATGATGATGATAATGATGACGATGACGATGACGATGACGATGACGATGACGATGACTATGACTATGACTATGAAGAAGAAGAAGACACAGAAGAAGAGGAAGAAGAAGAAACAAATCAAGGACCACCAACCTTTATAACATTAAATGGTACATTTCAATGGCTCACCCAAGCCAATATAATGAAAAGAACGATACATCACTATTTCCATAATAAAAATGAAAAAGGAGAAGAAAACAACGATGATGATGAAGAAGAGGAAGATGATGATAATGATAATAATAATAATAATAATAATAATAATAATAATAGTAATAATAATTATAATGATGATAATGATGATGATGATGAAGAATATCAAATTGAATATGATTGTAATCGTGATTTTATTCTAGGAGAAGAAGAAGAGGAGGAGGAGGAGGAGAAAAAGAAGAAGAAAAAGAAAGATATTAAAATGATTTTCAATGATTCCAAAAACATTAAAAATAAAGAAGAATTTATTCCTCTTGAAAATGATAGTAAAATTAAATCTAAAGGAAAGAAGTCCAATAATTCCACAACGAAAAAAGATGATAAAAAAAAGGAATATCATCCTCCACATTCTCGTCATCACTCTCATCGCCATCATCCTTATCATCATCCTTATCATCATCATCATCATCATCATCATCATCATCATGAAAATAATAAAAAAAGCAATTCATCATCATCATCAAAAGATCATAAGAAGGAGAATCATCATCATCATCATGAAAATAATAAAAAAAGCAATTCATCATCATCATCAAAAGATCATAAGAAGGAGAATCATCATCATCATCATGAAAATAAAATAAAGAATAATTCATCATCATCATCATCATCATCATTATCAAAAGACCATAAGAAGAAACATCAACGTCGTCGTCACCATTCTCATTCTCATTCTCATTCTCATTCCCGTTCTCGTCGTTATCATAATCATCATCATAATAGAAGTAATAGTTATAAAAGGTGGATGAGGAGAAGGAATAGTAGTAGTAGTAGAACTAAAAGCAGAAAGAAGAAGAGTAATAAAAAAATTTTGAATCTTCCTTCCGATAATGAAAAGATGGCTAAACTAATTAATGATAGCTGCGACTATGGAAATAAGACAGTAACTAATACTAGCTATAAATACAAGGATAATGACAATGATATTAATGATAAATATGACATGTTATTCGATTATAATGGTAACCAAAATAATGGCAATAAAAATTATGCATCCTTTATGTATCCTATCTTTAAAGACAATAAAAGCAACTATTATCATGATAATACTAGTAACAATGATCTTAATAATAATTTTAATGATAATTATTCTAATAATAATAATTCTAATAATAATAATAATATCTTTAATAGTAATTTTAATAATAATTTTAATAATAATAATAATTATAATAATAATTTTAATAATAATAATAATTATAATTATAATAATAATAATAATAATAATAATAGTAATAGTAATAGTAATAATAATTATAATATGAATTTTACTAATAACTCTAGTCAAATGAACAATAATAATAATAATATTAATAATAATAATAATAATAATAATAATATATCTGTAATTGGCGTGAACAGACATATGAATAATCTGAATAGTACGAATACTAGGATGAATAATAGTATAAATAATTTGAATGACATAAGTAATACGAATATGAATAATATGAATAATTTGAATAATATGAATAATATTAATTTTTTGAATAGTTTCAATTCAATGAATAGAATGAATAATAAAGTTAATATGCAATATAATATAAATAATACTATGAATAATAATAATAATAATAATAATAATAATAATAATAATAATAATAATAATAATAATAATAATAATAATAATAATAGTGATAGTTATGATAATTATAGAAATAAGAGAGATAATAATATAAACTGTGATAGTAATGATAATTATGGCATTTCATCTGACAATGATCAAAGTAAGGACATTAAAAATTATGCATCTTTTAGGTACAATACTTTCGACAATAAAAGCAATCCTAATGTTACCATTAGTAACAACAATGTGAATATGAATAATACGAATGTTATGAATAAATTTAATTCAATGAATAGTATGAATAATGTCAATTATTTTTATAACATAAATAGCATAGGTAATAATAAAAATAAAAGTATGAATAATAATATAAATAATAATATGATTAGTAATAGTAACAATATAAATAAAAATATAGATAATAATATAAACAATAATATGAATAATAATATAAATAACAATATGAATAATATTCCTAGTATCAACAATTTTAATAATAATACTATGAATAATAATACTAGTATAAATAAAAATATGAAGAATAATATGTGTAATAATACAAATAATTATAATACAAATAATAATAATAAAAATAAGAATAATAATAATAATATGAATAATATGAATAATAATATGAATAATATGAATAATAATATGAATAATAATATGAATAATATGAATAATAATATGAATAATAATATGAATAATAATATGAATAATAATATGAATATGAATATGAATATGAATATAAATATGAACAATAAAATGAATAATAATATAAATGATAATATGAATAATAATATGAATGGCATTAATATGAATTCAATGATGAATAATTACAATAACTACAATATTAATAATTATAATAATAATAATTATAATAATAATAATAATAATAATAATAATAATAATAATAATAATAATAATAATAATAGTAATAGTATCATGCACGATAGGAATAGTATGAATAATTTATATTATAAAGAGGATAATAGAAATAATAATTATCAGCATCAGCATCAGCATCAGCATCAACAACAACAACAACAACCTTCTATTCCTGTTCCTCTACCATCTTTATCCAATGAAAATCCTTCATTCCCACCACCTTGGTTAAATAACAACCTATCTAATCATCATCATCATCATCCTATCAATATTAATGATAACGCCTATCGATATTCCAATACTGCCAATAGTAAAAGCAATAACAACCGTAGCATGACTAACTTTTATAATAATTCCAATGGTAATAGCAAAAATAACAGTGACATTAACAACTACAACTTTTATAATTATTGTTCCAATAGTAATGGCAACGGTAATAACAATAATAACATTTATAGTAATTCCAGCAACTACACCAATAACCATAACAATAACAATAACAATAATAATAATAATAGCAATAGTAATAACAATTTTAATAGTGATCCAAGCAGTAAGAGCGACGGCAATAACAATAACGACTTTTATAATAATAGTTTAAGCAGCGGCAATAACAATAACAACAATGACAATGTCTATAATAATTCCAATGGTGCCGGCCACAGCAATTTCAATTATTACAATGGGGTCAACGCGGATATCACTAGCAACAGTAAAAGAATAGCCTTTGGTGACATGGATATAGATTAGTTCAATTTCCTATACCTCATAAAAATAAACAAATGAGAAAAAAAAAAAAAATAAAGTAAAATAGGATAGGTTAAATTCGAAGATTTGAACAAAATAATAATAATAATAAGAAGAAGAAGAAGAAGAAGAACAAGATAAAAAAAATATTAATATTTAAAAAAAAAAAAATAATAATAATAATAATAATAATTGATAATTATTCAAATACTTAAATAATAAAATAAATACTAATAAAATAACATATAAATTTTATTAAAAGAAAAAAAAAAAAAAAAAAAAAATTATTAAACTTATTATTAAAAAAATATATATATAATATATATATATATATATTGATATAAAAATTTTTTAAACCTAATTTAAAAAGATAATTTTAATTGTTGAGGAGGAGAAGGAATAATATATTAAAAAAAAAAATTGTAATATTAATAAAAAATACATAAAAAAATTGTTTAATATAATTTAAAAAAAAAAAAAAATACAGATAGATAAATAAATATAAATATAATCATAGAAAGAAAGGTATTAAAATGAGAATGGATGGAGTAATAATGATGTAACGTAACTTTAAAATAATATATATAGAAATAGTGTTATAATAGTACCTAAACTTTTAAAAATATAAAGTCATAATAGTTCCTAAACTTTTAAAATTTAAAGTCATAATGATGCATAAACTTTAAGAATATTAAACATTAACTTTAATATTGGTATTTAATGTAAAAAAAAATAATTATAATAATAATAAATAAAGTGTTGATGATGTTATCTTTAAAGAAATATTGAGTAATAATGGTGTTATCTTTAAAAAAAAAAAAAAAAAAAAAAAAAAAAATATAGAAAGAGAGAGTGTGTGTGTGTAATAATGATGATATTTTTAAATAAAAAAAAA
>JACVTC010000023.1:920000-982500 GCA_016946835.1 Neocallimastix lanati (nom. inval.) | reverse complement strand
TTTAATTTTTTTATTTTTTTATTTTTATTTATATATGTATTAATTTTTTTTTTATAAACAGATAATATATAAATATAATATATATTATATATGAATTATAAATTGATATATATTAATTTTATATGATGAAAAAATAATAATAATAGTGAAAATAGGAATAATAATATATATTAATCCTTATTAAATTATAAAAATAAATATATAAAAAATTGATTATTTTTAAAAAAAAAAAGAAAAAATTCTTTATATTGAAGTATTAAACTACCATAGGTGTTGTTAATGGTGTTGTTAATGTATTTTATAACTTTTCATAAAAATAAAATTATTAAAATAAATATATATATATTAACCAATTTAATATATATTTATGTATATTAAATTGTTTATTTTTTAATTTTTCAATATACATATACATAAAAAATATTAATAATTTAATATGTATATTGAAAAATTAAAAAAAAAAAAAAGTATAAATAAAATTTATATATATATAAAAAAAATATGTATATATATGTATAAATAAAAAATAAAAATAGAAATAAGAATAAAAAAAAAATATAAATATAAATAAAAATAAAAATATTAAGTCATTCTTTGTTGAATTTAAAAAGTTCAAATATATCCATTATAAGAATTCACATACAAATATTTTAAATGTTTATTAAATACATCAAAAGAATAGTCAGTCTATCAGGATTAATGTACGATAAATTATTATACTATTTATTAAAAATGTATTATACATTAATACTATAATAATATTTTTTATTTTTATTATGAATAATACCTTTTTTACTATTTTTTTTTAATAAAAGTAAAAATAAAAATAGTAATAATAATAATAATAATGATAATAATAATAATAATATTATTATTATTATCCATTTATTTATTATTATTATTACTATTATTGTTATTATAATTATTGTTATTATAATTAAAAACATTAAAAAAAATTTTTTTATTCTCTTTTCAATATTATCTTAAAGCATTAATATTTAATATATAAAATAAAATATAATACACCTAAAAATGATATGATTTTTAAATAATTTGACTTTATATTTTTTTTTTTTTTAATTTTACTTTATAATAGAACTATTGGTTTTAAACTATTAGTTTTAGACTATTGATTTTAGACTAACTCTTTCATTTCTAATTTAATTATTTTATTTATTCAATTTTTATTATTATTTTTTTTTTTTAAAAAAAATAATAAAAAATTTATAAAATATATATATATAAAATTTTTATCATCCTTCAAAATATATTAAATAGATATATTTGATATTATTGACTTTTCAAAATCATATTAAAAATAAAAATAAAATAAAAATTAATGATGATATTAACTATAAATTTAAATTTTATGGGCGCAGTGAGTCATGTTTACCTTTATACCTTTAAGCCGCCTCACATGCAATAGATAAATGATTGAACCTTTTTTTCTAATGCATAAGAAATACACAAGAATCTTTTATCCAATTAAAAATATTGAATAAAAAAAAAAAAAGAAAAAAAATTTTTTTCTTATTGTAAAACAATTTATCTATATATATATATATATATGAATATGAATATGAAGACTAATTTAATTCTGTTTTAATTTTTATTTTATTTTATTCAATCTGTACTTTATATTCATAGTTCAACTTTTTTATTTTATTTTATTTTTATTAATACTTTAACTCTTTTATATTACTTTACTATTTATTTGATTTTATTTGTTTTATTTTATTTTATTTTATTTTATTTTATTTTATTTTATTTTATTTTATTTTATTTTATTTTGTTTTATTTATTTATTAATATATTTATTTATTAATACATTTATTTATTTATTTATTTATTTATTTATACATTTATTTATTTATTTATTAATACATTTATAAATACATTTATTTTTTTATTAATATATTTATTAATGCATTTATTTATTTATTCATACATTTATTTATTTATTTATTTATTTATTTATTTACTGTACCATTATTTTTCTCTCTGAATCATGCATAATGTAATTTCTTTAAAAAAAAAAAAATTGAAATTATCTTATGAATTATTTAAAATGATCTCTATTTAAATTATATAGTTATATAAATTTTTTCTATTTTTTTATTTTTTCTATTTCTTTTACATATAGGCAGAAAGTATTGAAAGACAAAAATAATAAACATTTTTTTTTACCTTTATTTTTTTTATTTTTTATTATTTTATTTATATTATTTTTGTAGTTCGTACTAATTTTTGAATAATTAAAATAGTTTTAGTTAATAATTCATATAAATATATATATTTATTCATTTAAAAAAAAATATATATATAAATATAAATAAAAAATAAAATAAAATAAAATAAAAATAAATATATAATTATATAATTTACTATTAATCTTATTAATAAATAATTTTTTTTTCTTTATTATCTTTTTTTTTTATTTTTATTTTATTTTATTTTTAAAATTTTAAAACACTTTAAAAAAAAAAAAAAAAAGATTTGTCTTTTTCTTTTAAAATAATTCAAATATATATCTTTTCTATATAATCTAAATAAAAATATTAATATAAGTAATAATCATTATTACTTTAAATAATATACATAATAAAAAAAAATATTTATATATATATATAGAACAAGATTTGATGTATTAATAAATTAAATTATTTATCATTATTTTATTGAGTAAAAAAAATTTTTTTTTTCTTATTTTTAAAAAAAAAAAATAAAAATACATAAATAATATTATTTATATACATTCATGAAGGACAATTAGAGAAAAAAAAAATTTTTATAAAATAGGAAAATAAAAAATAAAAAATAAAAAAAAAATGTATGTTAAACAAAATAATCTATATAATTATTCATTTATTCATCTAATTATATTTATCTAATACAATCAAACTTTAAAATAGTAAAAAATATATATATATATATATATATATAAATGTATATCTTTTTCATATTCAAAAAAGGTTTTATCAAACTAAAATCATTTTAATTAGTTTTATTTCTTTTATTTTTTATTTTACTTTATTTTTACTTATTTTTTTTTTAAAAAAAAAAAATTAAAAAATAAAAAATAATTTAATAAAATAAAATAAAATTTTATCTTTTTTTTTTTAATGATATAGTTAAATATAAATATAAAATTTAATAATTTAATCATCTACACTACATTCAAAATGCTGTAAAAAAATATATATATATATATATATATATACATACATTTAAATTTAAATATTTCATAATATCTTATGTAAAAGAAAAGAAATTTTTTAAATTTAAATTTTTTTTTTTTTTTTATTTATTTATTTAATTTATTTATTAAAAATTTATAAAAATAAGATTTAATTTATTTATATAAAAAAATATTAATAATAATAAAATGATGAGAAAGATCAAAAAAAAAAATTATATTAATAAATTATTTAAATAAAAAATATAAATTATTAAAAAAAAAATTTTTTACATATACTAAAACAAAAAATATATAAATATTAATAATAATAATAAATATTTTATTAAAAATTAAAAAAAAAAAAAAACTTTAAAGCTAAATTTAATAATTAACTTTATGTAAAATAAAATATAAAAAAAAAAAAAAAATTAATAAAAATATAAATATAAATAATTATAATTAAAATAAAATAAAATAAAATAAAATAAAATAAAATAAGAAGTTTAAAAATTAAAAAAGTATAATACATTATTTTTTTTTTATTTATTCTTTACACCTTTCGTACATATACATATGAAGCTTAAAAAAAAAAAAAAAAAAGTTTTATTAACTATACTAAAAACTAAATTTTAATACTTCTTTTTTTTATTATTTAATTTTTATAGATCTAATTGTACATATTAACTTTATTATTTTAATAATCTAAAAAAAAAAAAAAAAAAAAAAAAAAAAAAAAAATTAATGATAATTAATAGTATTAATTAGAAAAAAAAAAAAAAGAAAATTTTAATGATAAAAAAAAAAAAAAAGACAAACTATGAAAATTAAACTTTATAATACATTTTTAAAAATATTAAAAAAAGAAAAAAATTATAAAAAGTTGTCATCATAACTTTATTTTTTCTGTTTTTACAATAATCATCATGATAAATTGTCCATATAAATTTTTATATAAAAAATTTATTATCTAACCTTTATATCACATAGGTTAGGTTTAATATAGATTAAAATAGTTTTAAATTTTTAAATTAAAATAAAATATTATTTACAAATAAATAATATAAATATCATTTTCTTTTTGAAGAAAACATATATTTTAAAGATGAATAAAAGAGAAATATAAAGTTAATTAATAAAATTAGTTGAATTCTATTTATTTTCTTTCTTAACTTTTTTTTAATTAATAAAAATTAGTTGTGTTCCATTTATTCTCTTTCTGTTTTTTTTTTTTTTTTTTATTATTATATATGATTATAGGAACTAAATATCACTTTTTTTTTTTTATCTTTTTTATTTTTAAAAAATATATTAAAAATTAAAAACTATTTAAAATTGGTGTAAATAATACTTACTTCTAAAGTTATATAAATAATATTAGATTTAAAAAAAAAATGCCTTATTAAAATACATTATTTTACTTTTTTTTTTTTTTTTTTTTTTTTTAAAATTATTATTAATTATATTATTTACTATTTATTTTTATTTATTCATAAATTTATTTTTTTTATTATGTAACATATATATATCAATTGAAAACATAAACATATATAATAATAATAATAAAATAATAAAAAGAATATAATATATATATATATTTACTTTAAAAATTAATATAAACAAAACAAAAGAAACAAAAAGTTTATTATTTATTATTATAATTATATATTTTAAAATAAGTGTTTGTATAGTCAATCACTAAATCAATTAATTATATAATTACCAAAAAAATTTTAAATCATCATATTGATACAATCATTGTTATTTCTAATAATCTAATATAATATCAACCCTTATTTTTATATTTTTTTTTTTATTATTTTTATTGTTATTATTTTAAGCATATATATTATTTTAAACATATGTATATATAAATATATAAAAATATTAATTAAAATTAAATATAAATCTATAAATATAAATGCATAATAAAATAAAATAAATAAAATTGATAATACGGATTTAATTATTAATTATTCTTTATGAAAAAAATATATATAAATTATTTATTATTATTGGAGTAAAATAATGGTATATAGAAAGAATTTTTAATTAATTGAGATTTCTTATAAAAAAAGTTACATTTTACACCAAGAAAAATAATGGAATAATTAATAATAATTAATAATTGATAATCAATAATACATAGTATTAAAGAGTATTTATTATAAATAATAAATAGTATTTATTAATAAATAATTGAATTATAGAAAAGAGTATTTATTAATAAATAAAATAAATATTTTAATTTTTTTCCTTTCTAACCAATAGGCTAAAATGAATTTTTATAGCCTTATTTACTCAATATTTTTTCCATTGTTTAAAAAAAAAAAAAGAAAATAGAAAAAAGAATAAACATTTATTATTCATTATTCATTATTCATTATTCATTATTCATTATTCATTATTCATTATTAATTATTATTAATTATATTATTTATTATTATTATTAATTATTTATTATTAATTATTTATTATTAATTATTATTAATTTTTTTCCCCTGAAAATTTTTAAAAATTTAAAAATTTAAAATTTTTTTTTATTTTTCAAATTTAATGAAATTTAAAACTTATTAAAAGGTTTTAAAATAAATTAAAAACGGAATTTTCAAACACCAAACAAATTGATATATAAAATATAAAATATTCAAACATAAAATATAAAATATAAAATATAAATTGAAATCACCGTTATTTATTTTATTATATTTTTTATAATCCAAGTTTTATTTAATTTTTTTTTTTTATTTTAAATATTATTATTGGTATATTATGTTAATAAAAAAAATTAACTTTATTATTGACCAAATATTAGAAATAGGAGTCATTCATCTTCGAATATTTTTTAAAAATTATTTTTTTGTTTAAAAATAAAAATAATAGGGTGTATTTCGTATAATGTGACTTCTGATAAATAAAATAAAATAATTTTATTGTTTATAAAGATGAATTAGTAATATTTTTATTATATATTTAATGCTAGATACACCACTTTTACTAATACTTTTAATTTTTTTTTAATAATTAATATTTAAATATATTTGAATATCAAACTGTAATATATATACATTTTAAATATTTATATTAAATATTTTATTTTTATTTTTTACATTAACTTTTATTACTTTCTACTCTACTCTTATTTTTATTTTTATTTTTATTTTTTCTTTTACTTTTACTTTTTTTTTTTATTTTTATTTTAATAAAATTTAATTTTTTTCTTTATTTCGTTATTTTGTTTGGTTTCGTTTCGTTTAATTTTTATTAGTCTTTTTTTTTTTTTTTTATTTATTTATTTAAATTAACCATTTATAGGAGAAGTTTACGTTGTTCTTTGTTACACTTTAAAAAAAAATTATATTTATTCATATATTTTTATTATTATTTTATTATTATTTATTATTAATTAAATAATTAATTATTTTATTATTACTTTAATTATTATTATTTTTTTTTTCTATTTTTGTCGATTACTTTTTCCTTCTTTTTTAATATTACCTTTTAAAGAATATTTTTTTTTATTTAATGCTTTAATATAAACTATTATATATTATTTTATTTAAATGAAATTCTCATATTCTTATATAAATATATTATACCCTTTATTATATTTACTTATAACTACTCATATAAATAAATATTTACCTATTTTAAATATAATACCATATATGAAAATATAAATTTTTTTTTTACTATTTCAATAAAATTTTTCTTATTTGTGTATCCATTTATTTATTAATTCCCTTATTTGTTTTTATATTTTTTATTAAATAATTATCAATTTACAATAAATACCTATAAATATTTTTATATTTAATTTTTACACTATATACTATTAAATATTATTATCCTTTATAATAAATATATTACCAATATATTTATTATAAAGGATAATAATATTTACAAGATTAACTTTATTAAATTTTTTATTTATGACCTTTAAAATATATATTAAATAGAGTTTCTTTCTTAATACTCATATTATTCTTTCAAATTTTATAATAAATAAGATTTAATACAAAAATTTTTTGTCAAATATATTATTATATTATAATAAAATTCATGACATTAAAATTAATTGTAATACTCTATAGAAAAAATATTATTTATTAAATAAAATATATTCTAATACTATATATAATATATTAATATATGGCCATATTACTAATGATAGTATTAATGATGATAGTTATTAAATATAAATTGTTTTTAATTAATTTCATTTATTATTATGTTTGTGATATAATTTAATTAATTAGATTAATAAATGGTGTTAAAGTGTGATAGTGTTAAATGATATTATTAATTTATGCCAAATATAATATCATATATATTATCATTCAATTAGTATGAAATCTCAAACTTTATATTTAATTTCATTGAATAAAATAAAGTTTTTTTTTTGTATCTTTTAATTAATTAATAAATATTATTTTAGATTAAAATAATACATAATATATTAACATTTATTTATTAATTTATTATTTATTATTTAATTTTAATTTTTAATTATTCAATTTTTATTTTTAATTTTTTTTTAATTTTTAATTTTTGATTTTATTATTTACAAAAAAAATTTTTAATCTATTTTAATATAAATTAAAAGTTTAATAATTATATTTTTATATGTAATCTTCCATTTTTTTTATAGATGTATATATTTGAATTATCTTTTAACTCCAGATATTATATTAAAAAAAAAAAAAATACAGACAAATGAAATTTGAACAAAATTCCAAAATTTTTTTTTTTCTTTTACAAAAAAAAAAAATAAATAATAGCAATAATAATAATAATAATAATTATTATTATTTTTACTATTATTCCTTATTAATTTTAAATTAGTATCGTTCTATTTAATATTTACTATTATTCGCTTTGAAATTTAAATTTATAAATAATGGATGGTTTATTTAGTGGATTGATGTAATTTTCTTTTAAAAAAAATTATTTTATTTTATTATTAAATATTTTTAATTATCGATTTTTTTTTTTTGCTAGATAAATAAAAATAATCCATGATTTTTCATAGAACTATCTTTCTTTATTAATAATTAATGTAACATGACTTATTTTTTTTTATTAATATAACCTTTTTAGAGTTTGAATTAGGTCATCGAAGTAATTCTATTATATTTAAAATTATTTTTACGTTATATTTATTAACAACAATAAATTAACTTTTTTTTTTTTTTTTTTTTTTTTTTGTAATTGGAGTATAGAATTGATATTAAAAATAAAAAAAAAAAAATAGAAAGCATTATGATTAATCTAAGTATATTGAAGGGTTTTTTTATTTATTTAAACTACATATAATCATATATGACATTTAGTAAGTTATAACTTTATCCTATTCATCTAATATCATTAAGCATAATAAATAATTATGTGATCAACTTAAATTACTATTTTACTATTAATATATTTCATCATAGAATTAAAGCTTTATTTTTTATCAATAGAAGTAATTTAAATTAAACAATATAATTAATTTTTTTTTTTATTCTTAAAGTTTTTTTAAAAAAATAAAAAATTTTATTTTAAAGTTTTTTTTTTTTTTTTTTTTTATTTGTAGTAAAGTAATTGAGACTATATATATATTTTTAATTCAAATATTTCATATTGATTGAAATAAAGTTAATAGATTTAATCAAACGTTAAAACATTATTCTTTAGATAGTATATTTAATACTATATCTTTTTTTTTTTTTTTTTTATAGTCCTTTATAAAATATTAAAATATTTATAAATAAAAGATTCAATAAAAAAAAAAAGTTGCTTGATTATTATTAATTATATATCTTTTATTTTATATATATATATATTTTGTTAAAATCTTTTTAAAGAATGATAAATTTATAATTATAATTATTTCAATTATATTAAGAAAAAAAAAATAATATAGAATAGTATATTCATTTTACTACTAATGAATAGTATTCCATATATTAATTTATATATTCTAACTTTATTGTTATTTATTTATTTTTATAGAATTTAATTTTTTTTATAAAAGAATTATAAATTGAAACATAGTAATAGAAATGAAAAAAATTTTTTTTTAATTATTATTATAATTATATAAAAGTTTTTCTAATTCTACCTTTTAATATCATTTAGTAAAAGGGATTAAAATCTCAATAACTTTTTTTTTTTTTTTTTTTTTTACTATTATTATTATTATTATTATTTTATATTGAATGTTAATATAAGTGATAATTTTAATTATGTAAAGATAGTTGTATAAACAATTAATACACATGTCTATTTTTTTTTATTTTTATGGTCATTGTTTTGTTTATTTTTGTAATATTCTTAAATAAAATAATTATTTTATTAAAATAAGCACTGAAATTTTTTTTTTTTTTTTTTAGTTTTATGGAGTCATTTTGAAGAAGTGTAGTTGCTAACTTATTATTAAAAAAAATGTATCAAAAAAGATTTTTCATTTTTAATTTTTTTTCTAAATAATAATTTATTTTGATGTAACAACACTATAAAAAAGATAAAAAAAAATTTTTTTTAATGTTACAGATTAATCGTTTGAATTATATTAAAATTTATATATTTATAGAGTATACATAATATATTAGTATAATACAATTAAAATATATGAAAAAATAAATTATCAATTATTTTATTTTATAATTATTTTTTTTTTAAAATTAAAACATGAACAACTAAAAAAAAAAAAAAAAAAAATAATAATAATAATAATAATAATTAATAAAAAAATAAAATAATTCATGAAAATAAAAAAAAAAAAAGGTATTTTTAACTTTTTTATGTGAACTTTTTATTATAAATTTATTAGAAGTAAATAATATTTTATTAATATAATATTCTTCAAATTCTTAAAATTATTTTAAACTTTTAAACCATACTTTTAAAAGGATATATTTAATATTTAATTTTTATGTTATTTATAATTGTTTTCCCATTAATTTATTATTCATTTATTACTTTTGAAATTTTTTTTTTTCTTTATTTTTTGTTATAATAGTGGATCAAAAAAAAATTTTTTTTTTGCTCAATATATTGAGTATATACTTTTTAATAAATAAATGAATAAATAAATATAAATAAATATATATATTTTTTTTTACTTCTATAACCATCAAATGTTGGTAATCTTCGGTTGAAATTTGGTATGATTAATTATTATTTTAAATTTTAATTTTTTTTTTTTAATTCTTTTTTAATTTATAAAAAAAAAAAAGTTAATAATAATAACTTTTTTTTTTTTTTTTTTTTACATTTTTGTATACGTAAAAAACATTCCACAGTCACTCCATAAAAAACAAAAAAGGATAAATGTCAAGTATAAGAAAAATGAAAAAAAAAAAAAAGAACAAAAAAATAAAAAATAAAAAGAAAGAAATAATTTAAATAATATTATATAAATACTAATATATTTTTATTATATATTATTACATACTTATTACATACTTTTATATTTTTAAAAGTTTATTTTTATATATAAAATAGTTAGATCATATAAAAATAAATGAATGAATGATCCAATCCTTTTTTTTTTTTTTTAAAGAATATTGACCAATGTATTGACCAATATCATCTTAAGGAAATTAATTAATTAAATGAATATACCATAAAATAATTAAAGAAAAAGTACAAAGTTGTATAAAAAAAAAAAAAGAGAGAAATAAAAAAATAAAAAATAGTGAGAGATAAAATGAATTAAGGAAAAAGTACAAAGAGAAAAAAAATAATTATTAACAATCAAATAAATAAAAATATACATTTTGTTAATTATTTTTAATTCTAAATTTTTTTTATATTTTTATATTATATTTGTATATATATATATTTTTTTATGAATTCAGAAATAATATATATATATTGATTTTTTTATAGTGGTAGCTTTGAAAGAAAAAAAAAAAGGATAAAGTAATGTCAATGAATAATATATCTATCCTTTTAAAGAAATAACCTTACAAGGCATTATAAAAAATATATATATATATATATAAAACAGTAAATAATTAAATAATAATAAATAATAAATAATAAATACATAAATAAACAATTAATTAATTAATAAATGAATAATTAAATAATAAATAAATAAATAAATATTAATATAATTTATTTCAAAAAAAATTTTTTTTGAATATATATTTCATTATAGTACAGCAATCATAACACATATATTATTTATATTCATTCACAGCATTTTATATTGAATATTATATCGTAAATGGATGGAATGGGATAAAATTTTAATTAGCCTGTTTTAAAATAAATTTTTATTTTATTTTATTTTATTATGTATTTTAATAAAAGTAAGATAATTGAAATTTTTAAAACAAATAAAAAAAAAGGATATATGATATTTATTAAATTAATATAATAAAAAAAATAAAACCTATAAATTAATAATTAAATAATTCAAATTTACTTTATATTTTAAGTATGTTTATATTTTATAATAAGTAGGAAAGGTCACTAAATTCACTTTGAATAAATGATAATAATAATGGAAAAAAAAAATGAAAAGACTATTAAATTTATTATGGTAGTTAATGTCATCTTTTTTTTTTATTATAGAAATTAAAGTTTTTACGTAATCTAATCCTTATAAATGAAAGTGTTTAAAATTGGAAAAAATTTTTATTTATTTTAAAATATTTAAAATAAAACTATGACATAATTGCAGTTCTGACTGACTTTTAATATGAAGTGATAAAAATCATATGAAATCAGTGAAAAAAATTTTTTTATGTACATTTTATATTTAAATGATTTAAATGACTTTTATTTTAATATATTGTTATATACATTAAGTTATGACTTTCCTATAATTAATTTATTATCTATGAATTATATTATGAATTTGAATTTATTTATTTATATATTTTATTTTATTATATTATATTTTATTATATTATATTTTATTTTATTTATTCATTTTAATTTAAGAGTTTTTTTTTTTAATATTTTCTTTAAACTCTATTTATTATTATTTTCCTTTTTTTTTTTTTTTTTTTTTTTTTTAACTCTATGTATTTATAATAAATGAAAAATAATAATAAATAATATCATGTTTGATATTTTATAATATATATCCATTTATATTATTAATATATCTTTAATAAATTCCATTTTAATTTGACTGTTTTTACTATTTATTTTTATATTATAATATATTATTATATATATTTTATTTATTAAATAATTTTTTTTTTATTGAATTAAATTCTAATTCTAAAAAAAGTTAGTATCTAATAAATTTGTTAAAAAAAAAAACTACAAATATGGGTTAAATATAAAGTTAATTAAGTATTATCCAAGTATATTAATAATACTATGTATTAAATATTAGATGGAAATATTTAATTAGAAAACAATTTATATAATTTGTAGATGATAATACATAATAATAGAATGTGATTTAATTTTATTGGTTATTAAATATGTAGTTGTAATTGTTCTTATGTACAACTATTTAATATATTTAATCTATCTTTTATATCAAAAACAAATGAATTATTAATAAATTAAGTTGAATAAAAAAAAAAAAAGCATTGTTATAGAAAAAAAAAATTATAAATATATTATTTAAAATTTTTATAATTATTATGATTATTGACTTTAATATCTACTAATATCATTTTATAGTCATAATATGTTAGAGCCATATAATAAATTATAATATTAATTATATATGAAATTGTTATAATAAATTATATTTTATGCTAAGAATAAAATTATGTTTTATAATATGAATATATTAATGTATGTATATTTTTCAAAATGTGACAATTTAATTTGGATTATTTTATTAAAATTTTATTGATAATTATTAATTATTAAAGAAATATATAAATGACATGTATTATAAATAATAAATAATAAATAATAAATAATAAATAATAAATAATAAATAATAAATAATAAATAATAAATAATTGAATAATAAATAATAAATAATTGAATAATAAATAATAAATAATAAATAATAAATAATAAATAATTGAATAATAAATAATAAATAATAAATAATAAATAATAAATAATAAATACTAATAATAAATAATAAATAGATAAATAAATTAGTAATAAATAAATTAATAATAAATAATAAATAATTAGAATACTAGGAATAATCAATGATTAAAAAAAATTAATATTGTAATATTTATAATATTAATCATAATCATTACAAATAATAATAAAAAAGAAAAAAAAAAGAGAAAATTATTAATTTCTTCAATTTAAAAGGGTTTAATTTTATCGTATAATTCCTTGGAATTATCTTCTAAAATTTTTTTTTCTTTTCTATAGTAGAATCTATAATGATACGAGTGGTAAAAAAAAAGAAAAATTGAATTATTTGCTAAAAAATTTAGGGTAGAAAAATAGAAAAAAAAAATTTTTTTTTTTTGTTACAATTGTTTTTTAATAGAATAAAGAAATATCTAAATAAAAAAGAGTAAAAACTAGAAAAAAAAAAAAAAGGCTAATACAAAGTATATTTTGGTCAGGTTATTGATATTTATTAGATTAATGAAATAATGAAATAGTGAAATCATGTATTTATTTTATTTTATTAAATAAAAGTTAAAATTATTAATAATACTGAATTAATAATATATTTAAAAATAAAGAAATAAAAAAAAAAAAAGTTTATATTTCTTAAAGAGCGTAAAATTAAAAATTTATAAATTTATAATTTTTTTTCTATATAAAAAAAAAAAAGAAAAAAAGAAAGAAAATATAAAGATGCCACGCTATAATAATATTATTCTTATCCTCATTTTTTATTTATTTATTTTTTTTAATATATAATTATACTTAATTTCAATTCTGTAATTCTATAATTCTTTAATTTCAAATTTTTATAATTCAATAATTCTATCTTTTGCCATTATTTTCTTTTCCATAATTTTTTTTTTTTCTTTTTTATTTTTTTTTTCTATTTTGGTCATTAAATTCTATTTACAAAACGTGACATGCCCAATGATTTGTGGTAAAAATCTTTATACTCTGACTACTACAAATTATTCTATAAAAGTTCCATTGATTTCATAATTTATTTAATAAATATTTAAAAAATTTTTTTTTCTTTTTTTTTTTTTTATTTTATTTTCCCTATATTTCTTTAATTTAATTTTATTTTATTTTATTTTATTTTATTTTATTTTATTTATTTTATTTTATTTTTTTTTTACGTTAATTATATGAACTATTTTTTAAATGTTATGGTGATTCGAAAATTTTATTTTTAAAACTTAAAAATATAAAGTTTGATATAGCATATTATAATATAATAAAGAAAAAAAATTTTTTTTTTTTTTAATAATAATAAATAAAATGATGAAATATGTGATATATTTTTATTTAATTTTATTATTTATTAATTTCTTTCCTTTCCTTTCTTTTTCTTTTTCCTTTATTCTTAATTATTATTATTAAATTATTATTATTATTATTTTTATTTTGTTCATTGAAATTGTATAATTTTAATTATTTTAGTATAATGGATTTCAAGAGATGGGTATATTTTTATTAATACTTTTTTCTATATTAAATTTAAGATGATATAAGGATAAATTTCATAAAATTACTTTTTATTATCATTAATTTTGGTTCATTTAATTATATAAATTATTATTATTATTATTTTTTTTTTAAATGAGTGGTTTACTCAGTCTCTATTTAATTTTTACCAATTTCATATTTGTATAATTAATATTATTTTTATATTTCATTTGTTAAAGGACTGTTTAAAATTAATGATAATTATTCAATATTTATTGTAAATTCTAAATTATTTAGGTAATTAATAAATAATTTCTTACATTAACGTATTCCATAATTCAATAATAGTTAATTATTATTACAGTATGTATTTTGTAATAATGTTCGTTATTAACTATTACTATTTACAATATGTAATGAATAATTCAATAGAAACTATTTACATTAAATAGTAACTGTATTACATTAAATAAATACTATTTACATTAAATGGTAATTATATTACATTAAATAAATACTATTTACATTAAATAGTAATAAATTATTAAATATTTTACAATTTTATTATACTACCTAATTATTATTTACATTATGTAGTTAATAATTAATTATTATTAATAATTAACATTATTTATTTCTTAAAATTTTAGATTCTTTTTTTTCTTTTTTTCTTTTTAAACTTTTTTCTTTTCTTTTAATTTTTTTTTTTATTTTTTTTTAAAAAAATTTTTTTTACTAAATTAATTATATAATATATTCTGTATATTATCATTAATATTGATAATATAAAAAATTAACAATTAAACATATATAAATTAATTTAATGATTCAATTTATTATTGTATTATATAAATAAATACACTAAATACATTAAATACATTTTAATACATTATTTTCACTATTGTTTATTGTAAATAATGAATTTGAATTCATATATAAAGTATATTTAATATATGAATAAATTATTTACAAATTAATTAATTATATATATAATTTCATATATTTCATAAAAATTTTATTTATTTTTATATGTATTATGTTTATATTGGTCAATGAGAAAAATAAAATATAAAAAAAAAAAAAGAGTGAAAAACTATAATAATTATAAATAAGGTTTTATTAATGATTTTTTTTTATTTATTTATATATATATATTTTTTTCTCTTTATTCAGTGTGCCATTTTTTATACCCACAATATAATTGCTAAAAAAAATAATATATATAGTTATTATGGTAATATATACTATAATATATTATATATATAAATTTTTATTCTAATTTTATTTCTTTTTTAATTTTTAATTGAGTTCCCTTTAGTTTCTATTAAATCATTTCTATTACATCAATATATTATTAAATATATTAATATAAATTAGAATTTAAAAGAAAATAATTAAAAAAATTTTTTTAAAGCATTTCTATTGAATTAAAGTTTATTAGAGAAAATATATACTTTTTATTTATTTTTTATTTTATTTATTTTCACATATTATAAATACTTAATATATTAATATATATTAAAACTACATTTTGCTGTATATTATATATTTATTTTATAAATAACATTATACTCTATAATATTAGACTATTAACTATTAATATAAGCTTTTTAATATTTAACACCTATGAATATAATGTAATATAATACAATATTAATTCATTATATATTAATTATATTACATTAACTTCATTTCAATATAAACATCAATATATTAATTTTAGTTCATTTAAAGAGTTTAAATTATTATTATTATTATTATTATTTTTTTTTTTTTTTTAATATTTTTAATTTTTTCATAAATTATAAAAATAAAAAAAATTCTCTCAAAATGTTTTAAAAATTTCTTTTTTTTTTGGTATAAAAAAAATTATATAAAAAAAAATTTTTTATTATAAATTTTTTTTTTAAAAACAAAAAAAAAATATATATAAAATCATTTATTATAATAAAAGGATATTTTTTTTTTTTTAATTTTTTATTTTATATTTTTTTTATAAGTATTATTTTTTTATATATTTTAAATTTAATATCATTTATTTTATTCATTTTTTTTCTTAATATAAAATATTTAAAATAATTATATTTATATACTTTTAAGTACTTTTTTTAAAAGAATTATTTTATACTCTTATTTTAATTTTTTTTTTTAATAAAGCAATTTAATAATTTTAATATAATTTTTAATCAATATTTCTTTATTTTTTATTTAATTTTATATATTAAAAATTTTATAAAGCTATTTATAAAACATTTTTTTATTAAAAGAATTATTATTAATAATTTATTCAAAGAAAAAGTGATAAACAAATAACTTATAAAATTTTTTAATAAATTCATTGTTAATATCTAAAATTTATAGAAGCACATACTAAATATTTAATACAAAAAAAAAAAAAAACAAATCAAAACTATTACAAAATATAAAAAAAATATTGCAATTAAATGAAAAATATATTTTTTAAAACACAAAATCACATATAATATATATCTACATAGTTAAAAATAAAAAATATACATATATATTTTTGATACCTTTTTTTTAAAGAAAATTGCATATATTAATAAATATAGAAAAAAATACATTTTTTTAATAATAATTAGAAAAAAAACAAATAAAATTTATTAGAAAAATTATAATATTAGATAATAGAATATAATTTTACTATATATTTGTAATTAGTTTTTATTTTTTATGTATAATAATTAAATATATACAATTTTTATATGTAAATTTTTTTTAATTTATAAATAGATTGAAATTTAAAATAATCTATAAACTATTAAAGATTTTATTATAATCTGAATTAGTTAATATTACCATTTCCATTAAATAATATAGAAAAAAGATTAAATTATATTAAACTATCTAAAAATATTTAGAAAAACCTTTTAAACTTAATTTAATTTTTGGTTTTGAAATAAATATAAAATTAAAAATCAATTAATTTTTCAAAAAATTGATTATTAATACAAAAATAATTTATATATATAAAAGGCATAATTATTAAAATATTATTTTTAATTATTAAAATAAATATTTTAATAAATTAACCATTTGCATATATTCATTAAAAAATATAATGATATATAATATTTCAAAATTGTTTTCAACGATTATACGAAATTATTTTTAAATATATTATGAATCATTTTCATTTATAATTTTTTATATCGCAATAATACAATGAAAATATAAAGAAACTAAAAAAAATTTTTAATACAATTATACATTAATATAATATTTAAAATAGTAAATATATTTTTAAAATAACAATAAAATATAAATTTAACAATTCTATTATATAAACACGAAAATCATATCTTAATTTTTTTTAATTTATTTAGAAATATAAGTAATTAAATTTTTAAAATACAAAAATAAATTTTATACAAACCAAACTATTATTTTTTTAAAAAGAGAAACTATTAATTTTAATAAAATGTCAAAAAGTATATTAAAGAGAGTTACATCTAGTAATAATTTAAAGGTTCAGAAACATGTTGTTTTTAATGAAATGGTTTCTGTAGGTTATACTCATCCTCCAGATAACTATGATAGATCAGTTATTGAGACCTCCCCACTAAATAAAAAGGATATTGAGGAAATCTTAAAGATGAGAGAAGAAATGCATAAGGTGACTCAAAAATTGATTAAGAAGCAACGTGAAATTGAAATGCAAATTTTGGCCAGAAGAGAAGAAGAAAGCAAACGTATTGCAAGCTTTAAATTGGCTCAATTACAAAAGCGTATGGCTAAGGAATTAAGATATCAATTGGAAATTCAATGTTATCAAAATGCTTTTAACCAACAATGGAATATGTATCAACATAATGCATTTTTCCCACAACCCACTACTATGACCAGCACTTCCCCTATATTTGCTCAACCACCATCGCCAGTTCAAAGTAATATGCCATTCTCCCTTCCAATGGTTCAAAAATCTTTTCCTGCTTTCAGACCTTCTTCACCAGTTTTACCAAATCAGATGTTTAATGCTCCTAACATGTTGCCAACTTCTCTTCCAATGAGTCAGCCTCTCTATCCATATCCAGTTAATCCATATCAGAATTATTATTATGGTGAAATGATGAATACAATGAGCAACAACATGCTCATTCCAGAATCTGTAATATAAATATCTTAATAATATCAGATCATATTCATTATTCCAGTAAAACTTTAAATTTTTTAAAAAATAATATTCTATATAATATAGAGTAGCATTATTAAATTTAAAGTTTACAAATTCTATTGCAGATGTATAGAGTAAAATATAAAGTTTTTATTATTTTTAGAAAATTGTATACATTTCAGTAGAATTAATAATAGTGGAATAAAATAAAAACCAATCATCGTTTTACAACTTGATATGGAAATCATTCCAATTTAATCATTAAAAAGTTATACAAATATAATATTATTCTAATGTAGTATTAGAATAATTTATAAATAATTCAATAATCACTTTAGTGAAACTTCAATCAATATTATTTAATACTATTTTTGTGTTAAGTAATTTTATATAAATAAAACTTTCAATTTCAATTATTTTTTTTAGCTTAAAAAACTTTAATTCTATTAAATTTATATAAATAATAGTAATTATTATTACTAAATTAAAAAGGGGGTAATAATTTAATAATTGATATAAATGTATATAGTAATTAATTTTAAAGTTAGAATTATTGATATATACAGTTATTATTAAATCTTAATCATCCATTCAACCAACTAATGCAATACAGTAATAATTATTATTATTTACAACTTTCAATTATTTTTTCAGTATAAAAAATCATAAAAATTTTTCAATATTGAATCGATAGCTTTTAAGAGACTTTTCTATTGAAGTAAATTTAATATAGAAGTTTAGTAATATTTTTTTTTAAAAAAGAAGGGATTTGATACAGAAAGGATAATTTTAAAAGGATTCTATTAGTTATATATATATATAAAAAAAGAAATTATGAATTGAAAGAAGTATTAGAAATGGAGATAAAAAATATTTTTATTATAAATTATCTCTATTTTTTTAAAAAAAATTATTTTAAAACAAATCAATTATTTTTTTTGAAATAGCATAGTTCATTTTTTAAAGACAAAATCAACCAAAAAATAATCTATCTTTTATTTTTTACAATTACACCATTTTTATATCTATTAATCCAAAAATGTTATGGTTATTTTGAATTTAAAATAAGAAGCATTAATATCATTATGGTGAAGTATATACTTTATTGATCTATCACCGAAGCAAGATTTTTTTTAATGATTCAAATATTAATCTAGCTGGTTCTAGATTATTATTTTTGAATTTTTATTCTTGGAGAAAAGATAAATTAAAAATATCTTGTGAAATTGATGAAAAATTATGAAAGAAAACCGTAAGTGAATATTGATCTTTTAATATTATTAATGAAAAAATATATTTAGTGAGATTACACTTGTATATTTATTTAACAAAGCAAAACAAATAACGACCAAGAAGATTGTAATATGTAATTTTTAAACATATTATAATTTTGAAATGAAGTAATGGAAAAGAATCGTATTTTAAATCATATAGCCTAATATTAGTAGGAATAAAGAAATACAATTTGGAAAGAAATTAGAATAAATTTAAGAATTGGAATGACCATCGATCATTTTAGATACCAGATAAAATAATAAATATTATTTTATATAATTCTTAAATTTATTTTAAAATCTATTATATTTTGTAAAAAACAAAAAAATACATTTTTTTTTTTCTTTTGGTTCATCAATTTATTTTTATTTTATATATATAAAATAAAAAATTAAATTAGTAGATACGAATTCTTTAAACATCCAAAAATATACAAAAATAATATTAACTTGTTATTTTAAGAGAAATATTTTATCAAATGATCAATAAAAAAAGAAGAGGTTTCGCAACATAAAGTAGAAAAGAAAATGTTTGAAAGAAAAAAATCTAATAGTGAATAGAAAATATTATATAAAAAAATCGATCATGATTTTTTAATAAAATGTAATATTTTTAATTTTACAATAAAAATCGATCATGATTTTTAAATATTTAATATTTTTATTTTTTTTATCAAAATATATATAATTAATATATTTAAATTTTTCTTTTAGTAATTATATATATTATTTATATTTGTATTATTTTAAGTATACCCCAATTATATAATTTTTTTTATTATAAAAATTATAAAATTATTTAATAAAATGATACAAATATGAAGTGAATATAAATATTTTAGTAAAAGGAAAAAATAATAAATATATATTATATATATTTAGAATAGAAATAAATAATAATATTGAAGAATTTTTTTTTTTTTTTTTTTTAAGCATATATATTTTTTTTTTAAAAAATTTTTTTTTTTTATTATATATAGAAAGACAAGAAAATATATTTTAAAAGTAATATTTGAAAATGTTCAAAAAAGAAAAAAGTTTTTTTTTTTTTTTTTATTAGACGACGGATCCCAAAGAAATTGATAAATTTATTATTATATAGAAAAGAAATAAATTCTTTTTATAAAAGAATTAAATGACCAATTTAATAAAAAAAATTATTTAAAAGAATTTTATAAAAGTTGAATTTCTATTGTAATAATAAAAATCCTAAATAATAAATAAAAAAAAGTTCTAAAAAAAAAAAAAAAAAATAGAGTATTTAAAATTTCATACTGTACTTTAATTAACTTAATAACAATAAGAGTTTTTTTTTTTTTTTTTTTATAACTTTTAGAAATTTGAAATTTAAAGTAGTAAAAGTAATTTTTTTTTTTTTTTTTTTTTTTTTTTTTTTTTATTATTTTTTATTTTTATTTTATTTTATTTTTTTATTTTATTTTATTTTATTATTATTATTTATAAATAACAAACGTAATACCATTAATTTGTCGATCTTTTAGTTTGATGAAGAAATGGTATTCCGTTGAATCTACCGTTACCAAGAGCGTCAACGTCGAAATGATAAGGCATGGATTTTCACCTCCAGATACAGATTCGATTGATAACACTAATACTGAAATTATTACTCGCAATAATGGACGTGGTATTATTATCGAGGAATGGGAAAAGTTAGAGTCTATTGCTTCTAACGCACTTTTATAATTTTATAATATATAATATTTTATTTCATGTATTTTATTTGTTATTTTTTCATTTAATTTCATGTAATTTTATTATTATTATTATTATTATAAATTAAATAAGGTTATTCTCTAAGTCTAAAAAAAAAAAAAAAGAAAAAAAAAAAATAAATAAATAATAAAATAAAAAGTACTAATAAGAAGTTATCATCATCCTAGGGAATAGGGATGGTTTGGATAGATGGATTTGTATTTGATGATGATGATATCACAAGAGTTAAAAAAATTTAGATCATCTTTATCATCATCATATTAATGATATTCCTCTACAAAAGATTTTTAGGTTAACTTTAATAAAAAAAAAAAAAAAAAAAAAAGTATTGGAAATGAAAATGAAAATGATTAAAAAATAACCGATAGTGGAATTTTAGGTACATTAAAAATTTAAAAAAAAAAAAAAAAAAAAAAATAAATAAAAAATAAAAAAAAAAAAAAAAAACTAAGAAATGTAAAGATTAATATAAAATGATAAAAAAAAATATATATATATATATATATGTATATGTATAATTAAAACAAAACAAAAACAAAAACAAAAACAAAAACAAAAACAAATAAGATATATTCATCTTTACATTTCTTATTTCTTAGTTTTTTTTTTTTCTTTTTTTTATCATTTTATATTAATCTTTACATTTCTTATTTCTTAGTTTTTTTTTTTTTTTTTTTTTCTTTTTTTTATCATTTTATATTAATCTTTACATTTCTTCGTTTTTTTTTTTTTTTTTTTTTTTTTTTGCAGATGATATTATATTATGTGCTCTAAACTAACAAAACAAAACAAGATTCTCCAACTTAAGGAACTTTTTTAAAATTTTTAAAAAATTTTGCCAGTTAGTTATAAAGGTAGATAGGAGGAGAGGAGGAGGGGGAGAGAGAGAGAGAGAGAAAGAAAGGGGACAAAAAATAATGAAATGTTAATTTTGATAATTAATAAATGTAACCAGTTTAAAAGTAGTAGTAGTTTAATAGTAGTAGTAGTTTAATAGTAGTAGTAGTTTAATAGTAGTAGTAATAGTTTAATAGTGGTAGTAGTTTAATAGTAGTAGTAGTAGTTTAATAGTAGTAGTAGTTTAATAGTAGTAGTAGTTTAATAGTAGTAGTAGTTTAATAGTAGTAGTAGTAGTAGTTTAATAGTGGTAGTAGTAGTACGAGAGGAGGAGGGGAAGGAAGTTTCAAATTTTTTTTTTTTTTTTTAATTCTTAATAATAGTTTAACTCTAATACCTTTTATATATATATATATATATATATATATATCTTTTAAAGTCAAGAGTCAAGAATCAAGAGTTTTAACCTAAAAAAAAAAAAAAACGAAAAATTGGTTATACCTTACTTAGGTGTAGGTATATACCTCTTCCTCCTATTGCTGGGATTTTGTGCTTCATTTTACATTTCAAATCAAATGCAAAAAAAAAAAAAGAAAAAAACTTTTTTATTAAATGGAGAAATTCTAATAAAAAAAAAAAAAAAAAAAAAAAAAAAAAAAAAAGGATTTCTAATAGAAAATATTTTTTTCTAGGAATGTTACATTTTTAACTTTTACGTAAAAAAAAAAAAAAAAAAAAAAAAAAAAAAAAAAAAAAAAATCTCTTTCTCTTCATAGTAAAAAAAAAAAAAAAAAAAAAAAAAAAAAAAAAAAAAAAAAAAAATTAAAGATGAAAATATCAAAAGAAATATAAAATATTAAAAAAAAATAAAAAATAAAAAATAAAAAAAATAAAAAAAAAAAATTAATATCATCTATTGGAAATCAATTCAAATGGTAATGAAGAAGAAGCAGAAGAAGAAGAAGAAAAATTAATAATTGGGGAAAAAAAAAAAAAAAAAGTTATATTCATTCATTAGGTAGGTCATAGGGATGGTGGTAGAGGGAGAATAGATCTATTCTATTCTATTCTATTCTATTCTATTCTGTGTTTAGTAGTAATAATAGGAAATGATGATGATGATAATTTGAAGATGGATATAGATCTATCTATTTATTTTAGATAAGCCCTCTACTATTAATGCTCAATTCGTACAACACTTAACACAGTAATACACAATAAATTAATTTACAAAAATTTTCTTGCTTTTATAAACTTTATTTACCTATATTAATGGCCGTAGCCTTATAAAAAAAAAAAAAAATATTCTAATAGTACATTTATATCATATTTAAAATAATTTACTAACAATTTATTTTCAGTATAATATGAATAATAATGATAATAATGATAATAATGATGATAATAATGATAATAATGATGATAATATTAATATTAATATTAATAATAATAATATTAATATTAATAATTAACATATATATATATATATAAAGTATTAAAAAATAAAAAAAAAAAAAAAAAGTCATGTATGTTTTAAATGAAAATGATTAATAGGTTTTTCGATTTTATTTTATTAAATATTAAATATTAATTATATAAATATATTATATATATATATATATATATTTATATATAAATACTTTTTTTTTTTTAAAAAAAATTATTATTATTTTTATATAATAGGTTAAAAATATTAATTATTTAAATGTTTTAAAAAAAAAAAAAAAAAATAAAAAAATAAATAAATAAAAAAAAAAAAAAAAAAAAAAAAAATGGAATATTATCATGAATTTTATAATTTATTATTATTATAATAATAGTTTTATTCATGAAATTTATAATTTATTTATTAATAATATTATTAATATTATTTATTAATATTAACTATTAAATATTAATATTAAATAATACTATATATTTTTTATTTTTTTTCTTATTTTTTTCTTATTTTTTTTTTTTTTTTTTTAAATTTCTTCATAGGGATAAAGTTCACGAATGACACTGTAATAAAAATCTTGAACATTGAAACTGTCGTAGAAGAGGTTGATGGACCATCGATCATTTAAATCAAAATGATCGGCATGTACAGTACCCTTATAATTTCCCCATTTTGCACTTTCCACACCAACTAATCCATCATTTTGTACTTGACCTGATTTCTTTATAATTTGTTGTGAAAAACATAATGGATTAATAAATGGAATTTTACGGAAGGCACCGTACGATTGATACATGACCTCGGGATCATCTGGAGTTAAAGGATTAAAAATATTATTACAAAAATCGGTGGTAAGAATACGATAGGCAGGCATATCAAAGATTGACATTACCTTACATAATATATTGTAAAAGGCCGAAGTTTGCATTTCATATAATTCTGATAAAAGTTCTATATTATAATGATCGATAATAGGGGAGGAAGAATAATTAAATAAAAGAGAAATAGCTGATATTGTATTATCTATAGTTTTTGGATTAATTTCTTGAAGTGTATTATCTTTTTTTTTTTTTTTTTTTTTATTAACAATAATAATATTAATATTAATATTAATATTAATAATAAATAATTTATTATTATTATTATAATTAGTATTATTAATTAATATTATCATTATAATTATAATTATTATTATTATTATTATTATTATTATTATTATTATTATTATTATTATTATTATTATATAATTTAGTTATTATTAAAATAAAAATTGATAATTAATAAATAATTGAAATAAAAGTTGTTTTTAAGAATATAATTAATAACAATTTAAATTTTAAATAATAAAAAATAATATTAATATTAGTATTAATAATATTAAATATTTATTTATTTTTGATTAGTATTTATATATATATCTTTATTTTATATTTTTATTTTTATTTTTTTATTTTTTTTTTTTTTTTTTAATTTTTGTTATAATTATTTTAAAAAGTATCGAATTATTACCTTCTTTTTTATCATTTTTATTTAATGCCTTAGAAAAGAATCTGGAAAAGCTTTGACGATGTTGATGACGCTTTTGTTGATGATCTTTGTTAAAAAGAGCTGAAGCATTTTTTATAGATTTTGCCATAAAAGGTCCTTGTGGAGATGGAATATGCTTTGGATCTTTAATCCAACCAACACCAAACATTTTTCTACACCAATCCATAAATGGTGAACCACGATGAGGAGTAGAAAGAGTGGTTAATGTTAAAACTTTAAATGACTTTGGTTTAATATGTGTAATTAAATATCTTGATATAAACAAAAAAATTTTTTTTTCATTAATATTTATAATTTTAAAAAATAATTTTTTTTTTTTATTTATATTATTTAATCATTTACCTACAATCAAGGCCACCCTGTTTATGTTATAAAGAATATAATATTATTTATTATTATAAATTTAAATTAAAAAATATAATATAATTAAATATTAAAAATGGATTAAACACACATAAAAAAAAATTTTTTTTTTTATTATATTAAAATTTAATTACATAAAAGTAAAATAAAATTTTATTAAAAATTGTATTATTATCAAAATTAAATATATATAAAAAAAAAAATAAAATAAAATAAAATAAAATAAAATAACGATTTTTTATGAGAAAAAAATATATATATATATTTATATACCATTGAATGTGCAATTAAATGAACTTTTTGATTTGGAAAATTCTCTTCAATAAAACGATTCAATTCATGAGCTCTAAATTTAACACCTCCAGAAGGTGCTACTTTTGGTACGATCACTTTACACCCCAATTGTTCCAAGAATTTTTGAATTCTATTCCAATAATGAATCTGTAAAAATGGAATTGATTCTGGTCCTTTTTTATTTTTTAACATTATCATAATTAAAATAAAAAATGAAAAATGAAAAAAAAAAAAAATAAAATAAAATTAGAATTAATAATAAATTAATGAATATTAGATAAATTATAAAATTAATATGATATAATATGATATATATTAAAAATTAATTTACCTTTTTTATCAAATCCAAATAATCCTTTTATTTTAATAATAATAATAATAATAATAATAATATTTAAATAAATAGTCTTATTCATAAATTTGATATCAAAATTCATATTATATAACTGAAACATAATAATATATGAAAAGTATGAACAATAATATTAATTTTACCATGACATAAAACAACAGGGTATTTTAAAGGTTTTGTTATTGTAGAAATATCAATATTTTCATATTTAGCTAGTTCATTATTAATAATATCATTTTGATTATGAGTACTCATATTTCTTTCAAAATGAAGAATGGTATCATTTGTATTTTTTTTATTTTTTGTTAACAGATTTTGGGTATGAAGTGATAATTTCAATTTATCTTCTTTTTCATTTTCTTTTATTATTTTCTGTACGTCATTTTGAATGGTTGAAAAATTACATTTTAAAAATCTTGGAATATTTTTTGATATTCCAAAAGTATTCCTTACATTTATTATTCCAAAGCCCATTTTAATTATTAAATTATATTATTGGAAAATTAAATTAAATTATATTATATTATATTTTATTAAATATTATTCTTTCTTTAATATTAGCTTAATTTAATGTTTTTATTTTAATTACTATTTTTTTAAAAATTATTTTATATTAGAATTTAATAAAATTCATAAAAACTATAATAAGATAAAATAAAAAAATAGAAAATAGAAAAATAGAAAAATAGAAAATAAAACAAATAAATAATGTTATTTTAACTATGAATTATTATTGTCTTTACTATTTTCATTTATTTATATCGATATAACTTTTTAAAATTAATTCTTATTAATGTTAAAATAGCTTTTTTAATATTTTTTGTTTAATATTTCTCTTTTTTCTCACTTTTTATTTAAAACAATTTTTTTAGTTTTTTGTTATTTTTCTTTTCTTTTTCTATTTTTAATTGATTTTTTACATATAATATAATTGAATTTTTGTTAAATATTAGCTTATATTTTTTATTCAAATATATATATATATATATATATTTCAATTTAACTTTCTATATATATATTTTTATTTAATTTTGTTATTTACAAGAATTATAAATTTTCCTTTATATTATTGACTTTTTCAAATAAAAAATGTTTTTATATTTTTTTTAATATTATTATGATTTATAATTTTTAGGACATATATAAAACTAATAAGCTCTATATATATATAGTTTAATATTTGAGGTTGGAAAATGATATTTTTTTTTATATAAATACTTTTTATATTTAAATTATAAAAAAAAAAGATTTATAAATCTATTTTTTATAATTACATATCATTAATTAGACTTTATAAATAAAGTTATATATATAGAATAAATTAAATAATAAATAATAATCAATAATATGCTATATACATAAACTCTTTTATTATTATTGATTATTAATTACTAATCATATATTACTATTTTTTCTAAAATAAATATTATTTAAGTATAAACTTAACAAGACAGTTTTTTGAAAACTTATAATAAATATTAACAAATATTGATTAAAATGGGAAGGCTATTATTAATTATATTTATTTTATTTTTTATTGATTTATATATATTATATTATTTCTTTTAATGATATAAATTATAATAGTTATAAAATAGTTTACTATTTTAAACAAACAAATAAATATTAAAATAAATTTAAAATTTTATTTATAATAATTTAAAAGTAAAAACAAATAAAAATATAAAATATTGAATATAAAATATAAGACATAAAATATAAAATAAAAAAGATTTAAAAAGATTTAAAAAGATTTAAATAAAATAAAATTAAAAATATAAAATAAAAAATAAAAAATAAAAAATAAAACAAAAAAAAAAAAATTTGAAATAATTATTTTAATAAAAATGAATATATTACAATTATATTGTAATATTTATAAAGTAATAAATTTTATTATATTGAATTCATATTTTTATTTATTATAATTTAAGAAATAAAATGAAATTTTTCCTCTTTTTTTTTTTTATGTTTTTTTTTAAAAAAAGTAAAATAAAAAAAATAATAATAAAAAAAATTAACAATAAATAACAAAAATTATACAATAAATAATAAAAATTAACAATAATACAATATATATTGCAATACAATTATTATATAGAATATTATATATTAACAGTATAAATGATGATAATAAAGTGTATAATTAAACTATTAAATTTCAAATTATTTTAAATCATTTAAAATTATATCATAGTAAATAATTTATTTCATATATAAACTTTAATATATATATTTAATAATCTTTTGAAATATATTAAAATATATAGAACTAATATTTATTTATTTAATTATTAAAATATTTATTTATTTATTTATTTATTTATTTATTTATTTATTAAAATATTTATTTATATATTTATGAAATTATCATATTTCATAAATAAATAATTTTAAATATTTATTTTTTTTTATTATTAAAATATTTAGATATAATTATTTATATTATAATTATCTATATAGTTTTTTTTTTTTTTTTTTTAATTATAATTATATATTTATTATATATTTATTATATATTTCTTTTTTTCTTTTTTTTTTATAATTTTTTTATTTTTTATTTTTTATTTTAAGGTTAGGATATGCAGTGATTTCTTTACCATTAAAAAAAAAAATAAGAATAAAGTACTACCTTTTGGGAATTTAGAGAAAAAGATATTATCATGTTAAAATATACTTAACAGTATTTCTTTTTAATTTTTTTTTTTTAAATAAATTAATTGTACACTAAAAATTATTTGTTAAAATAAATCTTTATGCAATATATAAAATTAATTAAATTTAAAAATGAATTACTATTTATAGAAAATTAACTTTAAAATTTCACGTATATTTTTTTTAGTTTTTTAGTTTTAGTTTTACTTTCAGTTTTACTTTTTAGTTTTAGTTCATTCAAATTAAAAAAAAATTCATTTTAATTTTTACATATTAATAATTAATAATAATATAATGATGTGTACAATAAATGAAACAAGAATATAGAAATTTTCAATAAAGAAAAAAAAAATATATATATATATATATATATTTACATATTTACATATTTATTTTTTAAATACAAATTACATAGTTTTTTTTTTTTATTTTTATTTTTTTTTTTTTATTTAAAATAAAAAAAAAAAAATTAAAGTTAATCACAAGAATAAAGCAAAGTTTTAAAGTTTATAGAAAAAAAATAAAACTAGAAAGTATATTATATTAAATTATAATTATATTTTTTAATTATATATATCTAATTATTTCTTTATTATTATTATTTTATGTATAAAAGTATTCTTTATTAAATTTATTAACCTGTTAAATTTATTAAGTTTAATTAAATAAATTATAATTAACAGTTCATTTAAAATTCATTATTGAATAATTATATATAATTTAATGCAAAAATTATTATTATAAATTTTAATAATTACAATAATTTAATAAAATAAATATTTTTAACTGATAATTTAATAATTATAATTATAATTATAATGATAACAATAATAATATTAATAATAAATATTAAAAAAAAAGTACAATCTGTAAAATTATAATTTAAATAATAACGTAATAATAGTTATAATAATTAATGATATTAAATTCGAAAATATAAAATGGGATATTATAGTATTAATTATATATTTTAAATTTATATAAATATTGGTAAAATTTAAATTAATTAAAACAAAACTTAATAACTTTAATAATATTAATAATAATCCAAATTATTTATAAATTGAAAATTTAAAATTCAAAATTCAATTATCAGATTAAGGCTGTATCATTGCCATAAAGAAATTTAAATATATAATATCTGAATCATGCCAAATATTCATTATAATCATATGTTATACAAAAGTACGCAATCTATTTAGAAATCGACAATGATAATTTTCAATCTAAAAAAAATATATATATATAAATAATAAAAATTAGAATTTCATATTCCTGGAATATTTATAATATTTTATCAATTATATATGTAATATAAATAAAATATATATATGGCCAAAATTCTTTTAAAATAAAATGTATATTTATAAAACTAAATAATAATACAGTTTATTATCATTAAATAAATAATTACTTAATATTATCTAAACTTTTTAAACTTTTTTTAATTATTTATCTTTACTTTTTATTTTTATTTTTTATTTTTATTTTTTTTTTTTTGTACTATTTCTTTAAATCAAATTTAAAAGAAAACCCTAGTTTTTTAGTCTATTTATTTATTTATTTATTTATTTATTTATTTATTTATTTATTTATTTATTTATTTTTAAAATTATTCACCTATTTATGATACCGTATGGATAAACTACTAATAAAAATAATAATTTTATATCAATTTGATTATAATAATAAAAAATTTAAATAATAATAATAATAATAATAATAATAATAATAATAATAATAATAATAATAATAATAATTTTATATCAATAATAAAAATATTAAATTAACTATTTGATATATATTATCACAAAAATTTAAATATATTGATAATATACATCGAACTTTACATTCATTTTTTAGTAGATTAATATGTTAAAGACACTACCAAGCCATAGATTAATGGTGTCTTGTCAAATCTGGGACTATTGATTACCTCTTTAGAATTGATAAAAGATTGATTTCTTTGTCATTAGTACAGCAGGCATACATCATTAATATTCTATATCCATCATTAATATTGATTTCCGCTCCATAATATACTAAATAGTTTACCATTCCAATATTGTTATTATAGCAAGAAAATAGCAACGGTGTATTATAATTGTAATCCTTTTTTTTTAATCTTGAAATCCTGTTCCATTAAATTCTTTACTATATCACTATTGCTATTGTAGATTCAAGCATATATCATTTGCAAACTTCTATTGCTATTCTTATGATCGTCATTACTCCTTAATTTATTAAGTATTTTATTAACTTTATATCACTATATTGACAGGCATAAATTAATGATGTCTTGTAATAATCCATATTTAGATCCGCACCATGTATCATTAAGTATTTGGATCGTTTCATAATTTTTATTCAATAATGCTAAACTTAAAGGATTGTGTACTCCGTATCTGTATTCATAAAATTCAATCTGAAAAGAGCTTCTCCCTGTGTAATTATCAAGATTAACATCAACCCCATGTTACATAATATATTTTACAATTTCAATGTGGTCATTATTACACAATTAAGAAAAAGAGGGCTTTTTATAAAATGTAACGGAATTAATTAAATTGTTTATGTAAAAGTAACTTAAATTATATTAAATAAATATATATTTAATAAATAATAATTTCAAAGATATATTTTAATGAATGAGTTACATTTACAATGTAGCTTATAAATAAATATCATAATTTAATGTACCACATTTTTATTTTTTTTTAAAATAATTATAATGAAATGCATTGATATAAATGAATAAAAAAAATTTTTTTTAATGTTTATTTACTTTAAAAATAAAAATACATCAATATTAATAATTATTAGAAAACAAGATTTATATCTTATTAAGTTAACTTTATTTATTAATTATGAAGATTACATATTTCTATATTTTCTAATTGTTTCTAATTGTTATGTAAAATTGATGCAAATTACATGTATTTATATATCACAAATGTGGCTTAACACTAATAGTAATAGCTTAATACATGAATATTCTAAGAACTATTACATCAGTAATGTATTATTAATTATTAGTAATTAAAATATAAATTCACATATTCTAACATTATTCCCCCTTAAACCTAATTATTCATTAATGAATAAATTGGTTTACTGGTGAATATGTGCATTTAAAATTATCCTATTCTGTAATATTATACACTTGATATTATTAAACTACAAATTATTTCTTTTCTAATCTAATTTTACTTTTTCATAAATAAAATAATTTTACATTATATTAATTCCTTAATTAAATTTAAATATTTCTAAAATAGTTTCTTACATATATTTTAATCTAATAATTTCCCCTAAAACTAAGTATTTTGAAATAAATGTTTGGATTGGGATAAGAAAATTGCAATTTGAACGAAATAATTTAATTTAATATGCATCATCATATTTTATGAAAGTAAAGTTAAAATATATTCATCATCAGTTAATAAGTAAAAATGATCACATTTGACTCTATGATGTCAGCTCAGTCGATTTGGAAATGTGAACCAATCGGTCGGCAATAGTTTACTTTAATAGTAGTAATAATATGAGGGATTCATTTACATTTATGTTAATGTTGCTATTTAACTAAATGTTTAAATTTTCATTTATGGTTAAACGTCATGAATGGAATATAATTTTCATCATTCATAGATAAACATTATGAATGGATTAATGCTTATTCATTATTCATAGATAAACATTATGAATGGATTAATGCTTATTCATCATTCGTAGATAGACATTATGAATGGATTAATGTTAATATTTGTCAGGATATATAATGGTATTGTTAAAGCCATTTGATACATAATATCTTGTTTGGTATTGAATTCTTGTTAAAAGAATCCTTTGTTCCTTAATTCTTCTTGACATAATTTTTAGGTCCGGCAATAGATTTATTGTTATAAGGATCCTTTTAAGAGTCAGATGAGACTCTTAATCTATTAGAAAATAAGAGCAACTAATAGTTTATTGAGAGCACTGAGACTCTTAATCTATTAGAAAATAAGATTTATATCTTATTAAGTTAACTTTATTTATTAATTATGAAGATTACATGTTTCTATATTTTCTAATTGTTTCTAATTGTTATGTAAAATTGATGCAAATTACATGTATTTATATATCACAAATGTGGCTTAACACTAATAGTAATAGCTTAATACATGAATATTCTAAGAACTATTACATCAGTAATGTATTATTAATTATTAGTAATTAAAATATAAATTCACATATTCTAACAATAATATTTAATTTTATTTATTTATTTATTTATTTATTTATTTATTTATTTATTTATTTATTTATTTATTTAATAATTTTCAATTTGGCTAAATGAAACATTTTTATAAATTTTTATAATACGCCACATGCTTTCAAAAAAATTGGCGAAATTCCCCACTCCTGTCACTTAATAAAAAATATTAATATATATTTTTAAATTAAAATATTATTAAATTATTATTTTATTATTATTTTATTATTAATTTAACAAAAAATAAGCAATTTTAATAAATAATGTCAAATTAGGGTTAAAGATTATTAGTGCATTTCGTATTGTGGCGTATTTTTGTATATGGCTTTTTTAATAATCAAATAAATAATAATCAAATAAATAATAATCAAATAAAAAATAATTAATAATTAAATAAATAAGTATTCTTTTTTTATATATATAATTTATTAATATTTAATTATAAAAATAATTTTTTCTAATTCTTTTTTAATAAAATATATTATTATTTCTTTTGAAATAGTTATTTAATAATATTTAATTAAAAAAATATATTATTACTACTTTTAAAATAATAGTTATTTATATATTTATTTATGATTGTATAGAATATCTTATAAATGTATGGCTTTATTTAAAATTATTTATACGCCACATTATATGAAATGTACAATTGCGAAATTCACGATCCCCATTTGTATTATTCTTTTATATTTATTTTTAAAAAAAAATAATAATAATAATATATTTTTTAAAAAAAAAATTAATCTTATATTAATATAAAATTAACAATAGAAGTTTTATATCTTTAAAAATAAATATATAAGTAATATAATCTTTAAAAATAAAATATCATTTAAAAATAAAATATCATTTAAAAATAAAATATCATTTGAATATAAAATATTTTTGAAATCTATAAAATGTATTTAAGATAAATAAATAAATAGAACTAGAATAAATATAAAGGGTTAATTTTTTTTTTAAATTATATACATAAATAGAATATTTAAATCAGAGTTTAGGGAAAAAAAAAATTATAATAAAATTTATTGAGTGTTACATTTTAGAAAATGTGGCTTGTCAATATTTTAATAAATAAATTAATATATAATGTCAAATTAGGGTTAAAGTTTTTTTTTTATTTTATATATATTGTAAAAAAAATAAAAATAACAAAATATATTCTTTAAAATATTATTTACTAAAATATCTTTAAAAATAAAATATCTTTTATAAATAAAATTTCTTCAAAAAAAAATATTTAAAAAATGTTTAATTTAAAAATGTATATATATTTGAATTTTTCATTATAATACATATATTTAAAAAAATAAAATTGAAATCTCTCAAAAGTATTTAAAATAAAAAAATATATATACATTCTTAAAAATTAAAAAAAAAAAAAAAAAAAAAAATCTTAAAAATATAAAAAAAATAATCTTTTACTATTCTTAAAAAAAAAAAAAATTCTTTTTTATCAATATAAATATAAAAATTAGAATTAGAAGTTTTATAAATATTTAAATAAAATATATTAAAAAAATATTCTTTAAAAATATATTTTTTTTATTAAGAATTTTTAATTAAAAATAGTTACAATTTTATATAACAGAATTCTGATTATTATTATTATTATTATTATTATTATTATTATTATTATTATTATTATTATTATTTTTTTATTTTTTATTTTTTTTGAATGGTTACTCTATCAATTATTGCAAATCAGTATTTATATTATTTAAATTAAATATTTAACTTAAACCATAAATGCTCTTTTATAGTACCAAATAGAGTATTTAATATTTATATTAGGAAATCAGGACCTATCATAAGTAGTTCGTTTGAGCTATTATTTGATAGGTATTGCAAAATACCAAACTTATCCAAGAGCGTCGACGTCGTACTGATAAGGCATAATGATAATACAGGATCAGCATCTATTTCTACGAAGGATGAATCTTGCCCTAGTAGTTCAATAAATGATGAATCCGGGGAGAGTTTAATGGACACCACACTATCTATTTTAAAGATGTTACTTCTAGGTTTTATTTCTTTTTTATTTGTTAGGAAGGGAAAAATTCCCGCATAATACAACTTGCCGAAATACATAGTATTTTCGAACTTTTTTATTTTTTTATTTTTTTATTTTTTAATTTTTTATTTTTAATTTCAAATGTACTTTTCACCTACATGTATTTTTTAAAATAAAATTTAATAAAGTTTTGGAAGTGTATTCTCTTCCCTGTCTATAAAAAAAAAAAAAAAAAAATTAGGAAATCAGGAAATATTTTTTTCTGATGATACAATGAAAATTTTTTTTGAGTAATTATAGTGTAATTGTTATATTTATTAGCATTTTTTATTTTTCTTCATAAATAATTTTTTTTGGAATGGAGATTAAATTAGGATTTTCGAATATCATAAAATTCTCATTTTTTACTGTTTTATAATATTTTGATTTATCAAGAATTTTATCAAACTTTGTTAAATCAGGAGGTAGTTGTTTATATTCCTTGTAATTTGGGATTTAATTGTATTATATTCAAGACATATAAATCTCATTTCTTGTAAAAATTTAATTAAATATACTTTTAGGTTTTATACCCAAAGGAATTGAACCTTTTTAATTTTATTGTTAATTTTGTTTTTCAATTGATATAGATGCCACAGTTTTTTTTTTTCTTTTAATTATAAAGCATTTTTAAAAATAATATTATATAAAAAATAAAATATTTATATAATTATTTATTTAATTTTTATTATTTAAATTTAATTATTCAGTATAAATAAATTAATATTAATTAATATTTTTTATTGTAAAGTAAATAAAATAGCATTAATAATACATTTATATTCATTTATTTTATATATATATTTTTTTTTAAATCTTTGCTTATGGAAAGTAGCGAGCGTCGACGCAGTACCGGTATGGCAGCTATAAACATACACCCATATTAACATATGGGGGAGACAAAAATCTTCAGTCTATAAAAAAAAATATTTATTTTTAAATATGATTATAATCTATTTATTTATATATAATTGTATTAAAAAATATTAAAAAATTTATGGCGTTAAATTGCAATAATTGCCACATTGCGAAATACAACGCATTCATTTGTTATAATTTATTTTTAAGATTTAAAAAATATATTTATTTTTTATATTTTTATGATATTTTTTTTTTAACCTTTATAATTAAATATTAATAAATAATTATTTTATTAAGTTTATAACTATTCTATTTTGAATAACTTTTATACTTAATATTAAATAGCAAAAAAATTCTTCAAAAATAAATTATTCTTTATACTTTTAATTTTTGTATTAATATAGAAATAATATAGAAATAAATTTTATACTTTTTTCTATATTTATTTATTTAACCACTTCATCAATATTTAAAATATCTAAAAATTAAAAGTTTTTATGTAGTTTAAAAAAAAAAAATATAATAATATTTTTTAAGAATAAAATGTTTTTAAAATTTCCTTCTTATATAATTGAGAAAAAAAAAATATTTAAAATAAAATAAATAAATAAATAAATAAATAAATTTAAAAAATAAAAGATAATAAAAAAAATATTGTTTAAACGCTTTTAAAATTAAAATATTAATAAAAAAAATTCTTTAAATGTTCTTAAAATAAAGTATTCTTTATATTAATATACAAATTAAATTAAAAGTTTTACAAAGTTTTAAAAATAAATATAAAAATAAAATATTCTTTAAATAAAAAATTCTTTATAAATAAATATTCAAATAAGCATTAGAAAAATAATTTTTTGTAAGCTTTTATGTATATTTAACGTTTTCATTAATTATTTATATATATATCAATACGCCACATTATAAAATGTAAAAGTTAAGAATGCCACATAATTTTAAAGTCTCATTATTTATATATATATAATATATAATATATATAAAATCTTTAATATTTAATGAAAAATTGAAATTACTATCTTATTCAATATTCAATATTTAAGAAATAATATCGTTGAATAATAATTGATATTAACTTTTAAGAATAATAATAATAATAATAATAAATAAATGAATAATTATGTGGTATAATAAATATATTTAATAAGTAGTATTTAAATAAGGAGATATATATTATAAATATATTATAAATATATTAAATAATAAATAGTAACCAATCATATATTAATATAAAATATTTTAACGAATCAATTTTAGTAAATTTTGAAAAATTTCAATTTACTATTGGTAGTATTTACAAAAACTAACAAAAGGAAAAAAATGTATACTTTTAATTAGAATCCCTCTTTTTATTTTATTAGTCTGTTTTTTAGTCATGCCACCAAAGAACGATCCAAGTGAAGTTAAATACGGTATTGTTCTGTGAAAAGCATATTATGTTTTATTAAAAAAAAGTGTTTCGAAATATGAAATTATTATTAATGGATGAAAGTGTGAATGAATAATTAATTATTATATTTATATATTTTTTAAAATATAATATAAATTATATAATATAATGAATATTCAATAAATAGTTGTTCTCAGAACTACTGGTGGTGAAGTTGCTGGTGGTTCTACCCTTGCTCCAAAGATTGGTCCACTCGGTCTTGTAAATATAATAATTAGATAATTAATGAATAAATGTTGATACGAATAAGAAAAATAGGGATAAGATTGAATGATAGTTAAATTAATAACTTATAAGAAAAAATAATTAATTTACAAATTTATATATATATATTTAAATGGTAAATAGAACCCAAAGAAGGTTGGTGATGATATTGCCAAGGCTACCCAAGCCTACAAGGGTCTTCGTCTTACCGTTAGACTTGTTATTCAAAACAGACAAGCTAAGGTTGAAATTGTTCCAAGTGCCTCTACTTTAATTATTAAGGCTCTTAAGGAACCAGTCAGAGACCGTAAGAAGGATAAGAACATTAAGCACGACGGTAACCTTACTCTTGATGAAGTTATTGAAATCGCTCGTACCATGCGTGAAAAGTCTTACGCTAAGGATCTCGCCGGTGTTGTCCGTGAAATTCTTGGTACCTGTTTCTCTATTGGTTGTACTGTTGAAGGTCAATCTCCAGTTGATGTCACTGAACAAATCAAGAACGGTGAAATCGATATCCCAAGCGAGTAAACAGATTATATGTAAAATTAAATTACATAAATAAATTCACTAAAACTAGAAAAACAATAATTACGAATGAATAAAAAAGCGTTTAATGCTATTTCGGTGTTATTTTATTTTATTATATATATATTTTAAATACAAATAAATAGATATATTATAATTAAATGCAAATAAATATAGATATTTTAATTAATTAGAGTTAAAAAAAATGCAAAAAATATAGACGAAGGAATTATTAATATTAATGATTATATATCGAATAAGAAAGAAGATTTGACTTTGTAGTGTTTATAGAATTATTGTCATTGTTTTTAGAGAATTGGAAGTAGTTCTTTATATTTAATATTTACAATTAAGAAATTAATATTTAAAACGGGATTTTAATGAAATTTTATATATATATTTAGTTTAAATAAAAAGTGATAATTTAAAAAGATAGAATAAAACAGTTTAAAATTTTGAATAAACTAGTAGTAGCAATAAATAAATTATAAATATTTTTTGTTTTAATCTTTAAACTTAATTATAATTTAAGTTTTGTTTCTTTTGTATATAACTTTTAGCTGTTTTTTTCTTTTCTTTAAGATGGCTATGAAATATGAAATAAAATAAATAATTAAATTAAATAATATAATATATTCTTTTTTTACATTTTTTTTATTCTTTTTTATTTAATTTTATTTTTATTATTTTTTTAAAATTTATTGTTAAATTTCTTTCTTTTTTCTTATTTTTATTTTTTATTTTTTATTATTTTCTAATTTATATAGATAATGTAATTTATGTCAATTTTTTTTTTTTTTTTTTTTTTTTTAAATATTTTCTATTTTATTATATACTTAAAAAGGTTAATTAAAATTTCAAACTTTTAACTTAACATTTTCTAAATATATTGTATATTTTCTTTTTATATGAATGTTTTTCTTTTACTTCTATTACTAAAAATATTATATAATTTATTTTTTATTTTTAAAATAATAATAATGATAATTATATTAAAATTATTATTAATATTTATTATTCAAAATAACAAATTGCTATTTTATAATTATTATATATATTATTTTTTTTCATATTATTATTTTTATATATATATTTTTTTCACTTTATTAAAAAAAAACATTAATTTACTATATAATTTTTTTTAATTATATTTAAAGATAATTTTTATAATTTTATTTTGTTAATGAATATAATTATTTTCTCTTTTTTTTTTTTTTTTTTTTTTTTTTTTTTTTTTTTTTTTTTTTTTATAAAAAAAATATAATTATTAATCTGAGCTTTTTTATTATGTAAAATAAATTATTATCTATTATAATTCTAAAAACAAATAAATAAAAAAAATACATAAATTTTTATTTTTATTTTGTTTTTAATCTTTTTTTTTTTTTTTTTTAAAATTTATTTATAATTCTATTCACATTTTTAATAAATATTAGGGGATTATTTTCGTTTTGATTTGTTTTAAAACAAAACTTTTTTGGGGTAAAAAAAAAAAAATTACTCAATTTTTATTAACTTAGAGCTTAGAGGCATTACCCATGCTGTAAACCTTGTGGATGTAAAGCTTTTCAGCTTCAGTCCATACACGAGCTTCTTCACGTGCCTTAAGTTGTAATAAGGATGGTAATAAATCATGAACAAATTGTTCACTAGCTTCACGTGGAAGAAGAGTTGGAAGGTGATCAATAGAGATAATATCACATGGACGACTGTTCTTAGTCTTAAGAACAATACATGGATCATCAAAAGTAGTACAATAGTTGTAAACTGGAATTGGGTTGTGTGGATTAGTAGCATCACAACTAACATCAACTATAACAGAAAGGTTACGTTCACCATCTAATAATACAAAATTATTAGAAAAAATTAAAAATCATTATTAGATATTTATCCCAAATAAATAAATAAAATAATTAACTTTATATAATTATTTAAGTTTTTTATTTAACTTACCAAGCATTTCCTTAGTAAGGAATGGTGGAATTGGCTTAGAAAGATAAATACAGTTAATGAAAATATCAACATCTAAGATTTCCTTGAATGGACCACCACGAGCAGTTTCATTTCTATCCCACTTTAAGATGTTAGATTCTGGAATACCAAGGAGCTTAGCCATATCGCAAGCACCAGTACCACAACGACCAAGAGCACCCATGACCATAACCTTTGGAATTCTACCAACCTTCTTAACTATTTTATTTAATAATATATAAATATATTAACACACTACATTCATTTATTTTATATATTGCATAATTTAATCTTTAAAAATACATACTAGCAGCATCTAATTTAGATTTAATATCCTTAACAAGAGCATCTTCATTTGGATATGGATTAATTCTTGGGTACTTAGTAATCCTATATTCATTTTATTATATTATTAATAAATGTTCAATTAAATGTTTATTATTATTAATAAAGCTAAAAAAAATGAATAATTTAATTAAAGACTTACTTCTTGTTAGAAAGTTGTTGAAGACTCCAAGTTAAAGCACCAACAGCACAACCAGCAAAACCAGCGTAATAACCGAAAGCAGCAACACGACGACCATTCTTGTCCTTTAAGAATTCAAGATCTAATAAAGTACCGTTTCCACGCTTAAATCTACCTAAAACATCTCTCCAACCGGCTTGTTCTTTGAAACAGTGCGCAAACATAATATGTTGGTGAATTAAAGGACTGTTATCGTTTTCTGGTAATTCCTTTAAACCAATAATGTAAGTATCCTTTGGTGCAGTACGCCATGAACCAGCTGGAACGAGCTTACAACCAACCCTAATTATTTATTATTCATTTTATATTTTTAAAAAAGAATGATATTCACATTGATATTTTTTTTTAAGAAATAATAACAATAATAATATTATTGATGTGTATATGTTTTGATTTGATACAATATATAAATATATATATAAATCATTAGATCATATTATTAACATTTACTTTTCGTATTCTGAATCATCAAAAATTGAAGCGTCACTTCTTTCAACGGAAACATCAAAACCATTGTCAAGTAAAACCTTAGCGTATTGTGGAGTTAAAGCAGCACGTTGTTCGTTTTTCTTAGTTTCAGCACGAAGATGAATAGATACCATTTTTATCTTTTTTTTTTTTATTTTTTTTTAACCAAATTTAATTTTTACGAAGAAAAATAAATATTTAAGTAAAAATATTAGTTTTAAATTTTATCTTTAAAATTTTATTACACAAACTATACATTCTCATATCAATTTTCTTCATTTATTATCTTATATTTACCTTTTGTTATATTAATAAATATTTAAAATAATATAAAATATTATAATTAAATTAAGTATGCTTAAAATTAAAAAAAAAGTAAATAAAAAGTGAAAAAATTATATTTATATAAAACTGATAGTATGTAATAATTAATAAAAATATAATTTATTATAATGTAATATATTAATTGATCAATATATTATTAAAAAAAGATATTAATGGCCAGGAATAAAATAGATTAATTTTTTTTTAAAAAAAAAAAAAAAACTTAAGATGAATTATTCATTTATTAATTTATTAATAATACATTTATTGAATAATACATAAATTAATATATAAATATTAAATTAATAAATATGAAATTAACTCTATATCTCTTTAATGTAATTAAATTTTAAATTTATTGTACGAAAAATAATAATATTTTTGATTCTTATTTATACATCAAAATATAAATATAAATCTAACTATTTCAACCAATGAAATTAAAAGATAAGAATAAAATTTTATAGATTTGATGAAAAACAAATAGATGAATCATATCTTTATTAATATTTATGTATTTATAATCAGTGGATATTTTTTCTAATAATGTTTTTTTATAATATTCTTACAATGAAAATCGATATCTTATATATAAAACATATATACAATACATTTTATATATATTTTTCATATTTTTTTTTTTTAAAATTTTTAAAACTTTTTTTCCTAATTTTATAAAAAAAAGTTATAATATATTATATTTATTATCATATTATATATTAATTATAATTTTATATAACATTATATATTTTATTATAAAAATGTTTCAATGAAAATATTGTTATAAATCTTTATATATAAAGGTTATAAAAAATTTTACAATTTTAAAATAAAAAAAGCTTTATATCTATTTTTTTTTATAGTAAAAATAATTCTTATAAATAATTTTAATTTTATTTAAAATATTATTAATAAAAATATTAAAATCGACATTTTTTTTTTTTTTTTTTTTATTTTTTATTTTCTTTTTATGAAAAAGTATAGTATATAAATATTATTTAAATGATTTTCATAAAAAAAAAAAAAAAAAAACAATTCATTGAAATATTGAATATTTAATTATATATATATATATATATATATTTTTTTTTTTTTTTTTTTTTTTTTTTTTTTTTTTTATTGAAATTTAAATTATATGTATTGGGACCGTTTTATTAAAACTAATAAAAATGAAAAATTTATTTTAACTCTTTTCGTCTAAAAAAAATAACCTCAATGTTTTTTTTTTTTTTTTTTTTTTTTTTTTTTTTTTTTTTTTTTTTTTTTTTTAAAAGAAAATATTTCTTATTAATATAATAAGTAATTGGATATAATTTTGAAAAGTTTTTAGTATTTATTGAATCATAAATAATATATATATAATTAATATTTTATTAGCTTTTGAATATTTATATATTTATATATTTACAAGTATTTTTAAATATAAATTTTTTAATAATGGTGAAAAAATCAGAAAGAACAAAATTATGTGAAGTAATTGATAGTAATACTTAGTAATAATAAATATGAAATTGAACGATATTGAAATGAAAATAATAATATCGTTATTTGAATTTAATATTGATTATTAAATAAATAGGAACGGCTTTAATATGTTATTATATACTATCAAAATAGTGTTTTCAGTAGAAGTTCTAAAATTTATTATTAGAAGTACAACATATTTAGACTTTTCTATATTAATTTTCTTTAGGGTACCTATTTTATTACAATATCTAATATCATTATTAGATATTGTAATAAAAATATCACCTTTTAATAAAAAGTGATTATGATACTAATTTTATATTTAAGAATAATATTGGTGATGTAATTGAAGATATATATCATGTATTCATAAAGATTTTAAATATTACGAGAGTTTGGAATATGATGATACAATTTTTATTTACAATCGTTTTATTTTTGTAGATGTTTTTAAATATTTTTATAAGTTAATCTCCCCTTATTTAAAAAAAAATTATGAAATTATTAATATAAATATAGAATTATTTGAAAAATTAAAAAAAACAAAATAATGAAAATAATTATATTACAATTCCAAGTGATATGTTAATTAAAAATATAAGATTAACTGAAGAACATTTTTTATTATTGTGAAGATACAAAAAAAAAAAACTTATAATTTTTTTTTTTTTTTTTTTAAAAGGGAAACAATTGAAAAATAACATAAATATGAGTAAAATAAAGAGAATCACTCAAAATGGTAATGAATGACTTATGATAATTAATAAATATTTTTAAATACGTAAAAAAAAGTTTTTGAATTAATTATCTATTAACAAAATTATCATATTTATTAAAAAAAAGAAAAAAATATATATACATATATATATATATATTGTCATAATAAAGATTAAATACTTTTTTTTTTTTTTTTTTTTTTAAATATTATTATATTATAAATAAATTATAAATAAAAAAAAAGAAATTAATTTTGAAATTACAATAATTTTGTGAATTTATACGAATTTAATAAAATGATATGTATATGTAATATATTTATTATTTTGTTTTATTGAAGTTTTTTTTTTTTAATTATGGTATGTTGGCTTGTGAATTTTATTTTATGAAATACATTATTACTATCCAATCATATATTAATTATATTATAATTGTATACAATGATTAAAGTAGTTTTATGGCAAGGACAATATAAACATTACTTGTGGCTTTAATTTAATTCTTTTATTATTTTTCATTTTCATTTTTTTTTATTTTCATTTTCATTTTCATTTAATTATATTAAAATTTATTATTTAAAAGAAAGATTTATTATTTTAAATTTTGTATTTAGGCATTATATATATAGACATTTAGCTTTTGTTGGTAAAGTTTACTAATAATTAAAGAACTGATTTCTAAGCATATAATAGTTAATCTGTTATATAATTTTATTTAATTTTATATTTTTAAAATAATAATAATTTAATAAAAAAATTTATATTTTAAATTTTGAAATGTCATTTTGATTTAATTTATTTCATTATATTTATATATAATTTTTATATGAAATTATTATTATTATTATTATTATTTATTTATTTATTTATTTATTTTTTTTAATTGTTCTTTTCTTATCATACTATTATTTTTTTGATATTTATATTTTATTTTTTATATATATTCAATGTTTTATAATCTAATAATAATTTATAATTTGAAATTTGTTATTGTTTCTACCTATCTAGTGGAGTAATATAATTTTATATATAGATATCAGTATATAAAATTTTATCATAGAGGTATTAAGATATTATATTTAAAGATTTAATTTAAATAAATATTAATATGTTGTTATTTTATTTTTAATAAAAATTTATTGTATGCGTAATAAACTTACTACATTTAAACATAAAATCTTTTTATTAGAATATATATATTATTTTGAAATGATAATAATTATTATATAAATAATTAATATAAACTATATATATAAATATTATAGGCAATGGATGGTGAAAATAATAATAATAATAATAACAATAATAATAACAATAATAACAATATAAATTCAGATGACATTAAACAAGATGATTCACCGGACTCATATGCTCCTCAATTTACTAATGTGGAAGATAATGAAATTGTTCATCAAAAAGTGTTTTTAGTTATTGGACGAGCTGGAAATAGGGAAACCTATTTCGAAGGAACTATTGTAGTTGAACATGAAGACTTACCAACTTTGCAATATCCCATAAGTAATTCGTAACTATCGATAGAATTGGAATTATTGTTATTTAAATATATATAAATTTTTAATATATATTATTATTTTAAAAAAGTTACAAATTATTAAAAAAATATAATAATAATTTTAGTATATTAGATATAATATTGATAATATAATAATAATAATAATAATAAAAGATATATAATATAATATATATCAAAACAATATTTAATTTTTATTATAAATATTATTTCTTTACATATATATGCTTTATTATATATATATATATATATTTATCTATATAAAGACATTTCAAGGCCTTGGTAATGCTTGTACCAGGATATAATAACTTTAAATTCAACTTTCATGATCCTGTTACTCAAAATTTTTATAGTTCAGAATTACATATATATTATTTACCATTATTACAAAATCCTCCATTACATCTTGCTATTTTAGTTGCAAGTGATAGTGAAGAGGTATTTGATGTACCTCGTTATAAAGATGAATATTCAGTTAACAATCTTGATAAAGCTATAGAGAAGTTTAGGTATATATAATTGTATTAAAAAAATTTTTTTTAATAATAATATATTAAAATGTATAAATAATATATTTTTAAAAATTACATATATTGTTATTTCTAATATTTGTAATTCTTATTCTTTTTAAAGATGTGTTGCATATATGTGGCAAGCATTTACATCAGAACAAATGAATCGTCAAGGATTTGGTAGGCGTACATTTAGAATAGAAGAAAGTTGGTTAGAAGGTAACATTATTTTATTTTATTTTATTTTATTTTTTTTTTTTTTTATTATGTTAATATTTAATTAATTTTTTTTTTAATATTTTTAATCATTATTATTTTGAAATATATATATATATATATAATTATATTTGTAATCAATAAAAAAAAAAAAAAAAAAAAAAAAAAAAAAAAATTAAATATAATAGATACGATGCTTTCATCAAGAGAATTATCAAGTACAGCAAAAGTATATATTGTTAGAACAGAAAAAACTGTAAATGAATTACGTTCAAAAGATTGTAATATATATGATGTATTTTTAGAAGCTTTAAAAAACTATGGTTCACCATTCAATAAAATTTGTTATGTAGCAGGTTTAATTCTTGACAGTCATTATGATAAAGAAACTAATACAGTTTTGGGACATACCTCATTAGGTGGTGGCTCTGGTCATATAGGTTTAGGTATATTTGGATCACAACAAATTCATACATGGCCAACATGCTTAGAAGATGTTGTTCCATGTTTAACGGATAATACTTCTAATGATCCAGTCAGGTGTGGATCAAAAATTGGAGGATGTAAGTATATAAAACAATATAATTATATATATATTTGTTTATATTATTAATATTTTTATAAGAATTATTATTTTATATATAAATAAATAAATAATTCTAATAGAAGAGTTAATAATTTATATTTAATACATATATATATATATATAATAAAAATTATAATTATAATAAAATTTTTTAATAATAAAAATTTTAATTTAAAAAATATTTAATAAATTTATTATTAATCAATTAATATATATATATATATTAATAAATTTATTATTAAATAATTATTATTTTTATATAATACTTAAAAGCCAATTCAAACTTTAGATGTTTTAATTATAGTGCAGGTGCTATGTTACATGAAGTTGGTCATTGTTTATCATTAACACATTCACCTTCAGGTATTATGAGCAATGGTTATCAAAACTTTAATAGAGCATTTGTATCATGGGAACCAGGACGTCGTGGTATATCACCTTCAGAAGAAAAGGGTGCACATTGGCATAGATTTGATTGCATTCGATTTAGATACCATCCTTGTTTTAGATTACCAAATGATGCTATTCAATATAAAAAATTAATTGATAGTCCAACATTTTATTATACTCAATCTGGTGTTACAGTAAAATCAGAATCAGGTATAATATTGGTAGAATATTGGATTGATAATAAAGTGAAATGTTATAAAGATTTTTCCAGTGATTATTTAGATGAAATTCCTAATGAATTATTAATTTCTATGAAGGATATTGGTCGAGCTAATATTCATAATAAAAAATTAAAAGTTAACATTATATCCACTAATTGTAAGTGTACAACAATTGAAGATTTAGCAGGATTTATTGAAAATAGAAATCCTGAGTATCATCGTTTACAAGGTACTTATTATAGAAGTTATGAAGTTGGTCTTCATGGACTTGATGTAGCAAACCATGATACTCAACCCTTTTCCATTATTTTTAAATCAACTATTTCTAGAATTGTTCTCTATGGTGGAACCTTTTTTAATGGATTTAAATTTGTATTTTCAAATGGTCATGAAACAAAAGTAGTTCATGCCGAAGGTGAAAATAAAAGAGTACTTTCCTTTTATAATGGGGATACCATTTCTAAAATTTATATACGTGCAAGTACATGGATTGATGGAATGGAAATTGAATTAAAATCAGGTGCCAAGAGTGGTTGGTGTGGTGGTTATGGTGGAGAATTATATATTTTAAGTCCACCTTCAAACCATAATATTGTAGGTTTTTATGGTACAGGTAAAAAGGATCATTGGTTAGATTCCTTTGGAATTAAATATGTAAGAAAATCAGAAGATATAACAAATAATAATAATAATAATAATAATAATAACAATAACAATAATAATAATAATACTTCAGGAATGGATGAAAAACAATATAATTTTGTTAATGGAAATGCAAATACTAATTCTATTATAGATAGTTAGTAGTTCATAGAGTATAGAGTATAGTTTTTCTTTTTTTTTTTTTTTTTTTTTTATAAAAAAAAAATTAAAATCGCAAACATAATTTAAAGTATAAACCAAAATCAAAAAAAAAAAAAAAAAAAAAAAGAGAAAGAATAAAGATAGAGACTAAAATTATTATTATTATTATTTTATTTACAATAATTAACACTATATAAATTTATAGATATTATGAAGTTTTTTTTTTTTTTTTTTTTTTTTTTTTATTTTCTTTTATAACGTTTTTATAAAAAAAAAAAAAAAAAAAAAAAAAAAGAATATATAATTTGATATGTTAAATCTATTTTCTTATTAAATAATTTGAATATAAATATCTTTTTTTTTTTTTTTTTTTTTTTTTTTTTTTTTATATTTTTTTTTTAAATGTATAATATATAATTTTAAATATTGGTTGGTTAATATATATATGGAATTATTTCAAATTTAAAAAAAAAAAAAAAAATCTATTATACTAATACATATATAAATATGTAAATATAAAGGAAAGGAAAGGAAAGAAAAAAAAATTTTTTTTTTTTTTTTATAATAAATATATTATTTTTTATTATATAATAATATTTTTAATAATAGTAAAAAATATATATCACCTATTTTTATTTTTATTTTATAGTATTTTATAGATATAATAGATATATAATATAAATATGTAAAATAATTTTTTTTTATTAAATAACAATAATAATAATAATAATAAAAGTATATATTAAAAATTTTACTATATTTATATATAAATATAATGAATTTTTTTTTTTAATTAATGAATTTTTTTTTTTTTTTTTTTTTTTTTTTTTTTTTTTTTTAAATAGGTACTATATGTATAATCTATACCATTACAAAAAAAATTTTTTTTTTTTTTTAATTATGAATTAAAGTTTTTATTTTGTGAGATAATAATTTTTTTTATTATATGTAAAAATTAATTATATTATTTAAAAAGATTTTTTTTTTTTTGTGTCAACTTTAAAAACTTTGTTTCATTTTATTTCATAAAATAGACTTTTTTTTTTTTTTTTTTGATGAAAATTAAGTTTTGTGGTGCTTTTAATTTTTTAATTTTTTAATTTTATATATATATATATATATATATATTTCTTATTAATATATTAATTTATAATTTTTTTTTTTTTTTTTTTTTTTTTTTAATAATAACTATTAAAATTAATAGTAATATATACACACATATATATATATTTATTTTTATTTATAAAACTTAATATCAATCTAGTACAGATAAAAAAAAAAAAAGTATAATTATTTATATCTATTGATAAGAATTTTTTTTTTTAATAATTATAAATTAAAATTTTATATAATCATAATAATAATTTTTTTTTCTTCTTTTTGGATTAATTAAATTAGTAGATAATAAATATAGTTTTATAACAAAAAAATCATAATCATAATAATATTATATGTAAATTTATAATAAACTTTTTTCTTTTTCTTTTCAAAAAAAAAAAAAAAAAAAAAAGTAAAATGGGGTTTTCGTCAAAAAAAAGTTACTCTATTAGTATTTCTATTCCTAGTCAAAATGATTGTAAAAAATTGACAGTATCAGAACATGAATTAATTTATAATATTAAACAAAAAATTATTAAAGAATATGATACCTCTGATGGATTTAATAATTTTAATAATAATGGACTATTAATTGTATCGAAGAAAAAAGATATTCGTCGATTTTTAGATGAAAAAGATGAAATAGGTGATCTTCGTCGGTTTGCTTCAGTAAATATTTTTCAGTTAATTCCTTTAGAACAAAGAAATATATATATTTTATTTTAAATATAATAACATTGACTATATACTACTAAATATACATAGTATTTTGGAAGCTAAAGTAATACTAATTTAAATATCTATCATATTATAATATATACTATTATTATTATTATTATTTTATATATATATATATATATATATATATATTTTTTTTTTTTTTTTTTTTTCTTCAAATAAATAAATATATAAATGAAAATATATTTATATCAATCATTTATATTGTACATTATTTACATTATATCGGAACGAAATCGATATCATCAATATACTAATATTGGAATAATAATAATACTTTTGTTATTTCATTAAACAAATTATGACAATAAATATATATATTTTGAATTTTTAAACATTATAATAAAAGGATTATCGTCTTGAATTTATTCCAAAGTGTAGAATTTCATCAAAAGAGGAAGAAAGAAAAAATTCATCTGTAAATAATACTGATATGCAAAAAAGATTTATAGAAATTATTAAGAGTAATAATGAAAGTCAAGTAGCGGATATATTAGATTTAGGAGTGGATCCAAATTTTCTTTCAGAAAATGGAGGTCAATAAATTATACTTTTAATTTAAACTATTGATTATTACTTTAATAATATCATCTATTTTCAAATTAAATGGAAATAATAAACAAAAAAAAATTTTTTTTTTTTCTATTTCAAACAATTATTTTAATAAAAATATATAAATATAAGATTAGAAAATTAAACATATGAATATATGATTAAATAATTAAATATATAAATCATAATTTTTTTATCTTTTTTTTTTTTTTTATTATTATTATTATTTTTTTTTTTATAAAAAGAAACCCCAATGTCATTGTGTATATTTAATAATAAGGTAAACTTGATTAATTTATTATTAGATAATGGGGCTTACATTGATTATAAAATTCCAAATAGAGGTAAATGGATTTCATATTTACAATATGCTATCATATGTCAAAGTTTTGAAAGTTTTAAAGTACGTATCAACAAAATTCAAAAAAAAAAAAAAAAAGAAATATATATATATTTTTTTTTTAATTTATACGAAGAGTTGTACTAATTAATTTCCATATTTCTAAATAAAATTGATTTTTATGTTAAAAAAAAAAAAAAAAAAAAAAAAAAAAAACGAAAATATATAAATTCATTACGTCAATCATAAATGAATAAATAAATAATTAATTAAAGCTTTTAATTGATCGAGGAGTTTGGATTGAGGAAACAGATGGCATAAATCGTACTGCATTGTATTATGCAATTAAAAAGAAAAATGTTGAATATGTTAGCTATTTACTTAAGAAAGGGGCAAATATTCATTGTGTAGATTCTAAAGGATTATTACCTATACATTATGTAAATAATGCTTTTTAGTGAATTTGAATCTTTTATTATTATTAATAATTCTTGAATAATAATAATAATAATAATAATAATAATAATAATAATAATACTAATACTAATAATAATAATACTTATAATACTAATACTAATAATAATAATATTAATAATAATAATAATAATAATAATAATAATAATAATAATAATAATAATAATAATAATAATAATAATAATAATAATAATAATAATAATAATAATAATAATAATAAGAATAAGAATAATAAGAATAATAATAATAATATAGAAATATAAATATTAATTATATTAAATATATTTTTTATATTATATGAATAACAATAACAATAACAATAATAACAACAACAAAAAAGGCATGTAAAAAAGGTGATGAGAAAAGTGTACTCTATTTAATTGATTATGGATCAGATATGAATTTTGTTGATAGTAATGGTAATACACCATTACATATTGCCATGAAATATAATTATAAGGAATGTGTAAAATGTTTACTTACCCGTGGTAGTCGTAAAGATTTACCAAATAATGAAGGACAAAAGCCAGTAGATATTAATCGAAGTAATAATTATGACGAAGAAACTATTAAAATGGTAGAAAATTTTGATTGTTCCACTATGGGTAAATATTATTTATTACTCATAATATATTTATATTATAGTAATTATTTTAATATAGCTTAATTTAATATATTATATATGTACTTTTTATTATATACACTAATGTAATTCTTTATTAATATATATTTATACATATATAATTATTAATTTTATATATATATATATAATTATATTCATAAATTCATATATAATATATATGTTATTTATTTTAAAAAATCATAAATATAATCATTACTTATTTTATATATTTATATATATATATATATATATATATATAAATTTCTATATTGTATATATATATTATTTCTTTTTAAAAAACTCATATATATGCATATTTCTATGGTTTTATTTCTATTTTATAATAGTACCACCACCACCAAGTTTTGACCTTTTATCTCCAGAAGATTTAGAAAGTTTCGAAAAGGAGAAAAATAAAAATAAAAAAAAAGTAACCAAGGGAAATAAAGATAAAGATAAAGAAAAGAAAAAAAAATCTATTATTGTGAAATACCCACCTCCACCACCAACTTTGCATCCACCAGTAAAAACTAATCCAAATATATCTGAAACCAATAATAATAATAATGATAATAATATAAGTAATAATAATAATAATAATAATAATAATAATAATAATAATAATAATAATAATAATAATAATAATAATAATAATAATAATAATAATATTAATAATATTAATAATAATATTAATAATATTAATAATTTATTTTAAAATGTATCTTCTTATCTTTATAATGATACTAATGTTAAATCATTTAATTTAAATTTAGAGAAAGTTCAGAGTAATAAAAATATTATGACTACCTTATCTGGTCAGCCTACCTGTGAGCCAAATTCCAGAGATTCTTTAAGATCTAATAGTAAAGTACAACTAGTTCCTAATATCTATGACAGTAGTATTTATATGCCAAAGTCAGAATCCTCCATTCCAACACCATTGACAAGATCAACTGAACTTTCTCCAAAAACAGCAGTTAACCCGGAGGATCAAACTTCACCTTCTATAGAAACTCCTAGAACAGCGTATACTCATATAGAGGATTCATCACTTTCTCTTGATATACAAGAGAATGATAATAATAAAATTAATGACCAAACTAATTCCTCTAATAATAATAATAATAATAATAATAATAATAATAATAATAATAATAATAATAATAATAATAATAATAATAATAATAATAATAATAATAATAATAATAATAACAATAATAATAATAATAACAATAATAATAATAATAACAATAATAATACTCAAACTAATGAAAAAGTTGTCAATATAGATGGTGATTCATACAATAATATAAGTTCTACAGATGTTTCTAATATTCTTTCCGGTATAAATGATGATGATGATAAGGCACACATGAGTGTAGAAGGTAGTTTCAGCAATATTACCAATGATAATGAATCTGTCGCCAGTAGTACTAAGAATAATGAAACCAAGGAAGATGGAACAAGTAAGTCAGGACAGCATGTTCCAAAAATAGAAACCACAAAAATTATATTAAAAAATTTAGTTCTTTCCAATCCAAATCTTTCCACTCTTACGGAATCTCCTCGTTCTGCTATCTATATACCATCACCTAGAAAGCCAAGTAGATTAATTAAAAATGCTAATTTTTCTTCTGCTTCCTCTCTTTTGAATGCCTTCATCAAAAATGATACGAGTACAATTCTTGATAATATTTTAAATATAGATAATGAAAAAGATGGTAATATATATTATATATATAAAATATATATTAATATTTATTTTACATTATTTTTTATTTAAATTTATAAATAATAATAATAATAATAATAATAATAATAATAATAATAATAGTAATAATAGTAATAGTAATAATAATAATTATAATAATTATAATAATAATAATAAAAGAATCATTAAAATATATTAAATAGCATTATTAATTTTGTTAATATTATTATTATTTATCATAAATGGTTAATATATATTTATTATTAATGACAATTATTTATATATATATATATAAAAGACGAAGAATTTACTAATAATAGTCTTAAAGATATTGACAAAGATATTGATATGAATGAATATCCTTACTCTGATGAAAGTCGTTCCGAAGATAATCCAAATCTTAAATTAATTAAGAAAGAATTTAACAAGGAACTTCTAAATTACCTAAAAAATTTGAATGTCATTAATGAAGGAAAAATTGTTACTGTTGATCCGGAAAAATATAAAAAATTCCATAGAAATAGATTAGATATTGATGAAAAAGATTATCAAAATACCGCGATTAATAATAAGGAATTATTATTAGAAACCTATGAGAAATTATACCTGATTTTAGCGGATATTCATTCCAGATCTAAAAAGGCGAAAGAAGACATTGAAAAAATTAAGGAGGAACATAATACGTTAATTGAAGAGATAAAAATTGTTCGGGAAAAGGAATTAAGAAAAAAAGAAACTTCTGGTAGTTTAAAACTCTTACATTCCGTATCCATAAATGAAAATAACGATGAGTGATCAAAAATTAAGGAAAAAAAAAAAAAAAAAAAAAAGAAATTTCTTGTAGATTAAAAACATACCTTCTCTTAAATAAAAATAGTCTATAAATTAAATAAATATAAAACAAAACAAAACAAAACAAAACAAAAAAAAAAAAAAAAAAAAGAATTATAAACAATAATTCATATATATATATTTATTTTTTTGTTTTTATTTTTATTATTTTTAAAAAAAAAAAAAAAAAAAAAAAAAAAAAAAAAAAAGAATTATAAACAATAATTCATATATATATATATATATTTATTTTTTTATTTTTATTTTTATTATTTTTTTAAAAAAAAAAAAACACTTACTGCGAATATATTATTAAATTAGTGAATAAATTTAAATATATTATAAATAATAATATATATATATCTTTTTTTTTTTTTTTTTTTTATAATTAATAATTTAAAATCAAAATTTATATATGTAAATATAATAGTAATAATCTATTTAATATAAATGAAAATTTTATTACTACTATTATAAATAAAAAATCAATTATTAAAGCCATTTTTTTATATCCGATCTTATATATATTAAAGGACATATTTTATTATTTAACATTAAATTAATTATTATTATTCTTAACACTTTATAATATGTTATTTTTATCCTTGATTATATCATTTTATTTTATTTCATTATTTTATTTCATTATTTTATTTTATTTTTGTTTTTTTGTTTACTTAAATTAACTGAAATGTTATATATGATAAATAAATGAATAAATGAATAAATAAATAAAAAATGATAATATATATAGAATATATATATATATATATTTATTTTTAATTTATTTTTATTTTTATTTTTATTTTTTATTATTATTATTATTTTTTTTTTTTTTTTTTTTAGACTGTTGCTTAATTTTTAATTTTTAAATTTTTTATTTTTAATATAAAATAAAAATTATATCTGTGATCTATGTAATAATAATAATAATAATACTAATAATAGTCTATATAACAAAATGAATATTTATTTGAAATGAAATATTTCGTTTTTATTTTTATGTATATAAAATTATGCTATTAATTTAGTTACTGTTATTTTTTTATTTTATTTTAATATTATTATATAAAAAAAAAAAAAAATATAAATAAAAAATAAATAAATAAAAATAAATTAAATAATTATTTTAATAATTATTATTATATTATTAAGCAAATTATTTAATTTTATTTTTATTTATTTAATTTTAATTTTAATTTTAATATTATTTTTTATTTTCTATTTTTTATTTGTTTTATAGTACTTATAGCTTTATTCTATATAGAGTTATTGATTTTTAGATAAATTATTAAGGAAAAAGGTACCGAGTGCTCCAAAGTAACCTTCATGCTTCAAGAAATGAGCTTGAATTTCACCATGACTCCAAAAATGAATAGCTTTAGCTAACGCTTTCATAGCAATTACATTTGATCTTAAGAAATTTCCAGAGAAATAAATTCTACTTAGATTATATCTCATTGCATTTAAATAAGCAACTTGACCTACATTATTTGTTATCATTACAAGAAGTGCATTACAAATATCTGCATCACTAGCTTTATCTATAGTATCATTCTTTGCAAATTTACCAAAGAAACTAGCAACCATTTCAGCAGGTAAATTAAATGATTGATATTCACCACCATAAATATCACCAACAAGCTAATTTTAATAATTAGAAATATATATATATATATATATATATTATCAAAATTTTAATTAATATAATGCTTTTATATTAATACTGCAAAATATATATATATCTATATATATATATTTGTTGTTTTTAAATATAATTATTATTATCATAATTTTTTTATTTCAAATTTAATTTAATTTAATTATATTTTATTATTATAATAACTTTTTATTTCAATTTTAATTTAAATTAATTATATTTTATAATTATTATTATTATTATTATTATTATTACTATAATTATTATTATTATTATTATTACTATAATTATTATTATTATTATTATTACTATTACTATTATTATTATTATTATTATTATTATTATTTAATATATTTAAATAAAACAGTTTTAAACTTTACCATATTAACATTTGCAGAATTTCCTACTCTACTAGCTTGTAAAGCTTCATCAAAACTACTGATATTAGTTAATGCTCTCACTAAACCAAAGAAGGTAGCACCACCAATACCACTACCAGAGACTCTTTCAAAAGTATGTTCATCTTTAACATGTAAGACACTAACACCACTACCTACATTAACTAATAAATATGGGAAAATAGATTTTGCATCTGCATCATAAACATCTGGAACTGGTTTATCACAATCATTAATGGTATCGTCTATTCTATAATGGTAACTTTCATTTGGTGAATATTTTAATAAAGCATTTAAACCAGCTAAAAGTGATTTACTAATTTTTTTTATAACAAAATAATCAAAAATATGGAAAATAATAATAATAATAATAATAATAATAATAATAATAATTATAATATTTATAAAAATAATAATTATAATAATAATATAAAATATAAAATAGTTAATATAAAAATTTTATAACGTATAAATATCTAAATAATTAATAGTTATAATAATAATGTATATATATATATATATATTAGTAAATAATTTACAATTCATCATATTTCTTAATTTCAATATCATAGTTTTCTCTGAAGTATTCTTCAAATTTATATGAACCACCACCCGTACAACTAATTTGTTTTATATTTTTTATTATATCATTTTGAAAAATAAGTTCGACAGCATTTTTAATTCTTTGTGTTTCAAACTATTTTATTTAAATTATTAATAATATATATATATATATATATTAATTTAAATATTAATTTATTATTAGTAAAAAGTTCATATTCATATTTATATTAATATTTTATATAATAATTACCAATATGAAGTGTATACAACCATTTTTAGTTTTTATTGATTTATATCTATCACGAATACCACTAAAACCTATTGGATTTAATATATATATATATATATAATATTTTATATAATAACAAATTAATATAATTAAATAATACTACTATTAATATTACTACAATAATAATAATAATAATTAAATAAATTATATCAATGATAATAATATAATTAATTATATCTATAATATTTATAGAATTATTAATATCTATAATAATAATAATATTTTCATTAATAAAAATTACCATAGTCTTCAGTAGAAAATATATTATCTTTTAGGCTATTAAATAATTCCTTTAACTCTGTATTTTCGAAATTATCTGCATTACAATCATAGAATATAATCTATATATATTTTAAATATATATTTATTATTATAAATATATATTAACATAATTAATATGTTTGAATATTTAATAATAATAATATCTTTTTCTCTATAAGGAATTAATAAAATAAAATGAATTTTATATATATATATAATTTTTTTAATTTACTTTAGCTAAGGATCCACCAATATCCATAGCAAATAAAGAATCTAAGCTATATTGTTTGGTATCGAGTTCTGCTAAAACTTCATAATTTTCGAGAGTTCTAGCAAAATTTTTTAAAGCATATTGATGCTTAATAGCTTCATTCACTATTTCATTATTTTTGGAACCTGCAAGTTTCAATGGCGATTATATAATTATTTCATAAAATTATATATTTAATAAATATATTTAATTTAAGATTTAACACTTTTTTTTTTTTAAATATTATATATATATATATATATTATAAAATATATTTAAAATTTTACTTTTACTGGTAAATTTATTAAATGATTTGTTAATAGTTGGCATTTTGCTATTAAATAATACAAAATTATATATTTTTTCTAAATTTTTAAATTTAAGTTTGAACTTTTATATTTTTGTAAACTGAGTTTTTATGTAGTACTTATTATTAAAATGTAAAATTTTATAATTGAATTAAATATGTATTTTTTTTTAATAATAGTACTATATTATCATTTTAAAATATTATCTTTAAAATTATTAAATATTATATTTCAATATGAAATATTAAAATTATTAAATTATTACGGTTATTACTGAAATAAAAGTTAGAAAGAAAAAATAAATTACAAAGTATAAATATATAAATAATTATAATTATTGTACTGTATTAATAATTATTATTGAATAATAAATATATAAATTAATTTCTATTAGCTCTATATTTTAAAAAATATGATTAAACTGATAATATAAAACTAAATACAATATATAACTTCTTTTTTTTTTAAAAAAAAAAAAAATTAGTTATAATAAATAATATTTTTTTTGGAAAAAAAAAAAAAAAAAAAAAAAAAAAAAAAAAAAAAAAAAGAAAAAAAGAAAAAAAGAAAAAAAGAAAAAGTATTTACTTTTATTATATCTTGTGAAAATTAAAATTAATTTTTTAAATTTTTTTTTTTTTTTTTTTTTTTTGGAAAAAACTATTTACTGACATTAAATTAAATAAATATATTATAATATATTATATAATAAATAATAAATAATCTTAAATAAATAAATAAATAAATAAATAATAAATAATAAATAAATAAATAAAAGATAATATGAAAATTATTTTCGTAAAAAAAAAAAAATATCAAAGTATTAAATAATGATTCATTTATTGTATTATAAAATTGAACGTAACTTTATCTTCTATATTATTTTTTTTTATTTATTATTTTTTTTTTATTTTGTTTATTATGACAATTATGACAACTTAATTTTATTATACTACAATTTATTTATAATAAAAACAATTATAATAAAAACATTCAACAACTATTTAATCAGTTATGTTATTATTCTACTATAAATATTTAGCTTAATAGAGAATATATTTTTAGTAAGACTGTTTTATTAAGACGAAAATATTATTAAAATAGTATTAATAATGAATTGAATAATTACATTAAATATTTATTATTCATTATTAAAATATTATTAATTATTAATAATTATATTTTTATTTTATTTCAAATTACTTTATTTTATGTTAATAATTAATATATATTTCTTTATAAAAAATAAATAAATAAAAAAATAAAAAATAAAAAAACCCAAAAAATTGAATTTCATTTATTACTGATAAAATATTTATATTGATTTTATATTACTTATTATATATTATAATATATAGAAATATATTGAATATTCATTTCATAATATATAAAATTAGAAATCCACTATTTGAATCAATACTATTCAGGAAATCATTTAATTAGGAATTGTAAGGGTTAAGAAATGAAAATATTAAATATTTAATTAAAATTAAAATTTTTATTTTCTAGATTAAATAATATATTTATATTAATATATTTTACAATATATTAAAGTATATTATTCAGATGAGTAGAAAATAGTTTAATATATTGTATGAAGAAATTTAATTTAAAATAGGAATTTTTAATTATTTTAAAAACAATTATCCTATTATTTAATATATATTACAGTTTATTCCCTTTTATATAAAGTAATTAATTAAAAAAAATACTATTTTTGTTCGATTTTTAAGAATTTCAAATTCTGTATAAATTTGAAAATACCATTTTTGTATATATAATGAATCAATTATTAATTCATTCAATTCACATATCCGATTATATTGTAGTAAGAATAGAAATATATGAGAAGTTCTTATTCGCAAATATATAAAAATTGAATTTCCATATATAAAAATTAAATTTTATTTTTTTATATAATTAAATATTTTAAAAAAAATTTTTATAATTAACTTTTTTTTTTTGTTTTTTAAATTTTTAAAATTTAAATTGTTTTTATCCTTTTTTTTTAAATATTTCGATATAAAACTTCAAATACTTATAAATATATTACAATCTACATATTATTATATATATTAATATATTAAATTTATTAATTTTATCGAAACCTTTTTTTTTAAAATTTTTTTAAAAATTTATGATCCAAAAAGTTTATATTTTATTTTATTAATATTTAGTATATTTAATAATAAATAAATAAATAAATAAATAAATGGATAATTCTTAATAATTCTTAATATATATTTGTAATTATAAAATTTATATTGATTATTAATAATAGTTAATAATCAATTTATAATATGAAAATACTATATTTATTAAAAGAGTTATTTAAAATTAAAGGATATTATATTGATATATATATCAAAAGAGTCATTTAAATATAAATGACTACTTCATAATGTATTAAAAGAATTATCAAAATATTATTATTAAATATTAAAAGCATTTACTTCTATTAAATTAAAGCACATATTGAATATTGATTATCATAATCAAATTAATAATAATCATTATAATTATAATATCAAAAATATAAAAATGATTAAAATAGTATTATAGTCATCATAATAATATTAATAATCATAATCATAATCATAATATTAAAAATAAACATAATTATCACCATAATCTTTGAATCATCACCATAATTATAATCATAATCATAAACGTAACCATAATTATGATCATAATCATAATCATAATAATTATAATCAATAATATAATCATTATTAATAATACTTATTAATAAATAAAAAATTTAAAAAAATTTATTATTCTTTTTAATATAAAATATATATTAAAAAATTAATTAAATGAAATATATATATATATATATATATATTTTTTTTTTTTTTGAAATAATATACTTTTATATCAATATTACTAATTATTTGAATTAAATATCTCACTATTTGTAAGGTATAAAAAATAGAATATAAAAATAGTTTTATTTAATATTTTAATTTTAATATTATATTTAAAAATTTAAATTTAAATATTAAAATACATTTTTTATTATAAAAAAGTTATAAAATATAATATAAAATAATTTTTTTTTTTTTTTTTTTTTTTTTTCAGTTATTTATCTAAGAAATTATAAATAATTTTTTAATGATCATAAATCAACACATTTTTTTTTGTGACAATCCTTTTATTTCTTCTTGGTATAAAATATTTATTATTTTAAAATAATAAATTAAAATATTACTATTCAATAAGGATTTATGATAATTTAAATTAAAAGTCAAGCATATTATATTATTAGGTAATAGTCTTATTTATTTTTACCTAAGTAACAAACATTGGGATACTACATCTTCTTCTGAACGCATAATAAATTTTATTATTATATTATATTTTATGTTATATATATTTTATTATATTTTTTAAGCACTTTTAACAAACAAGATTCATACATTGGTAGTAATATTTTTTATTGAAGTTTTTAAATTTTATCAAAAACATTAAAAATATATATCTCAATATATTAACAATAATTATTAAATATATGTAATAATATGAGGGATAATGCTTTGGAAGGTTACACGAAATATCAAAAAAATTTAAAAAACAAATAAAAAAAAATTAAGATGGTAGAATGACAAAGGATTAGAATTATTATTATTATTTTTTTTTAAATAAGAAATTATCTTTTTTTTTATAACCAGTTGACCTATTCCCTACATTATTAGTAACGATACTATTATTTTAACTATCATTAATATCCCTTATCCCTATTTTCATAATCAACATTGTTTCTATTATTAACAACACTATTGTTGTTCGATGGTATAATTATTATTATTATTATTATTATTAGTATTAATATTAATATACTTTGTTACTACTATCAGAATCAGTACTTGATTCTACATTATTAATATCGGTGACAACCATGTTTATATTGCTCTTTGATGTTGGACAATATTTGGTAATTACAGAAAAAAAAAAATATAAATATATATAATTTTTTTTATAAAGAATTTCAAT
>JACVTC010000023.1:892500-917500 GCA_016946835.1 Neocallimastix lanati (nom. inval.) | reverse complement strand
AAATGGATAATATTATATATATATATATATATATTTTTTAATGAAAATAATAATAATAATAATAATAAAAAAAAAAAGATAATGTAAAAATAACTCTATTACAATATATATTAAATAAAATAAAAACATTGAATAAAATTAAAACTTACTATTTGTGATATCAATTGTATAAACACCTGGTTTAAGATCAACTTCTTCATTTTTAGAGTAAAGTTTTCTAAAGTTTGGTAAACCAGCAGTTCTCATCCAAACTTGGAAATGTTCCCAATGTTTTAAATCTGGGAAGTTTTCTTTAGTGTATCCATTGGCATATTGAGGGAAGCCAGTTTGCCAATGTGGTGGTGGCTTAATATTACTAAGATCATCGCCATAGATTTTTAGGAAATCATCCTTACTACCATATTTATCGGCATCTGATGGCCAAGCGATACCTTTATCAGTTAATACATACTTTGTATTATTAGTACCAATTAATTCATTTGCAAATTCATCTTTTATATTATTATTTTTATATTTAATTTTATTTTATATATATATATATTTTTTTATTTAAAAATTTTTATTTATTTATTTATTTATTTGTTATATATATATATATATTTATATAATTAATATAAATAAAAAAATAGGATAATTATATATTTAACAAAAATAATTAGTATTGAATATAAAATTAGATTTGTATATTACAATAATAATAATATATATATTATAATATATAAGACAAAGTAATAATAATAATAATAATAATATTAACCAATTTTTTATTTTAATTTTTTATTTTTTTTAAATTATCATTATCATAATTTATTAATTCATACCTGTAAACATAGAATTAGCAATTAAACCACATGGGAAATATTGAATTTTTGTTTTTTCTTCAAATCGGACAGGATCACAATTACTATTTAAACTGTCTGGCTTTTTTTTTCCTTCAAGTTGAGTAGAATCATAACTTTTAACATAACTTCTGTGATTTTGATAGAAAGAAGTAAGACGATAGTAGAAAAATACAGGCTTTTTAAATGTTTCTTTAATTTCAAATTGAACAGAACAAGTTTCATTTACATATTTCCATTGTACATTTTTGTCATGTTCTGTTGGAGTAAATTGAGCTGGCGCCTTTTTACAGTTAGTATATTCGAATTGGAATTCATTCACCTTAATTTTTATTATATATATTTATATATAAAGATTATTAATAAGATGTAAGAAATAATTAATAAAAAATTTATTAGAAAATATATTTTCATTTATTATTATTATTATTAATATAATTATTATTTAAATATTTTAAAGTTTTATAAATAAGGTTTGAAATTTTATGTGTTGTAAATAAATATATGTTAATATGTTAAAATTTAAATATACTAAATATATAAGCTTTTATTAAATTTTTGAAGGTTTATTTTGTTCAGCGTTTTTTTTTTTTTTTTTTTTTTTTCATTCATGGAGTAGCTTTATGATTAGACTATATTAAAATTAATTTGATAATGAATTTTATTTATTTATTTATTTATTAACATATTAACTTTTTATTGAAATTTAGATATATTGAAATTTTGGTAATTTTTTAATTTTTTAATATAATTTTCATTTTTTTTGTTATAAAAATTAAATTATTATTATTATTTTTATTTTTATTTATTATTAGAAATTATTTTTTCTTTTTGTATTTAAAAGTATATATATATGCATATATAAGTATTTATTTTTGTACTTTATATATTTAATTTAAAAGGTGTAAATGAATTTATTATTTTATAATTGAATTATTTAAATTTAAAATATATTAGAGTTGATATTATTATATTCTTATAGTCATTATTGTATTCATTTATATATTATTGAATTATAATGATTTTTGATTTTTGGAAGGTTATAATTATTATTCAAATGTTAGATTTAATTGAATTTTTTTATTAATTTTATTGTATAATTTTATAAAATTAATAAATTTTATATAATATAATTTAAATATATTTGGAATTTTTTATTTCTAAACTTTATATTTATAAATTGTTTATAATATATCCTTTAGTCTTTAAATTTTTATTGTAAAATTTAATTTAATTTATGTATATATTTGGTGCTAATATCATTTTCCTTTCCTTTTTTTTTTTTTTTTTTTTTTTTTTTGGAATACTTTGCTATTTAAACAAAAGAAATTACCTTGGTTGCTGCAATAAATAAACCAATACCAATTGGAATAAAAGTAATGCCAATAAAGAAAAGAGTTGGTAATACATTTTTTGGTGTTAAAATGGGTTGCCAAGCCTTTAAACGTTGCTGTCTTATAGCATTATCTAATAATATAATAATTAAAAATATGAAGAATACAAAAAAAAATTATTATTTTATTTTTTTTTATTTTTATTTTTATTGATTCCTCAATCTCCTCTATATATAGCTTATTATTTATTTATTATTATTTTTTTTTTGTAAAATTATTCATATTATTTACTTTTTGGTTTATTCGACTTTACTGCGTTGTCAGCCATTTTTTATAATAGTAATGTTTTGTTTATAAAATTTAAGATTATTTACAATATAAAATAGTATGTATTTATAAATAAAAATTTATTTTTGTTTTATTTTGTTCTGGTTGGCTTTTAAAAATTAAAAAGATTATAATTTTTTTTATGAATTAATAGATTATATATGAAATTATTGCAACAAAGATAATGGTGGATAAAAATGATTAAGTAATTAAAATGAAAAAAATAAAAATAAAAATTAAGGTACTAGTGTTTTAATATATAAATATATAGCTTTATTATGAAAGAAAAAAAAAAAAAAGTTATTTTTATGTATATTTATAATTAATAAGTATTATGTATTATTTAAATTCTATAACAATTAATAATAATAATAATAGTAATGTATTTTTACTGATATTATGAATTTATAAAATAAATATATATATATATGTATATATATATATATATATATTTTTTTTTTTTTGAAGAAATAAGGAGTATTCTTTATTTTATATATTTAATGTTTATTACATTTTATTTAATTTTATATATTTTTTTTATAGAGGTATTCTTTTAATTGGAATTAATATACTTTAATATAAAATAAATATTCAATATAATTATAATATATTGTATTAATTATGTTATAATAACATATTAAATAATAAAATATATAGGTGACTATTCATATAAATAAACTATTTGTTAATATATAGTTTGTGCTCTAAATATTAAACTATATTTTATTTTGATTTTTATTATAATTTTAGACAATCCTTATTAAAAGAATATTATATATATAAATAATGAAATATATATAAAAAAAAAAATTAATAATAATCGTAATACTCTTAAATAATATTGATATTAATTGATAATTATATCTTCTGAAAATTATTTAAATTACTAATAAATTATAATATGCTTTCTTTTATCCTTTCAAGAAATATTTAAATTATCACTATTAACATCCTTAATATTTTAAATTTATTTTATATAATTTAATATTAGAGTTTATTTAATAAAATATAAAATAAGAAAAAAGTTTTTTTTAATTGATTATATAAAATATAAAAAATTTTTATAATAATTTATTTCATAAATATATATATATATATTTTAATAATTGTTCTATAAAAGTTCACTTCCAAAGTAATTATTATTATTATTGTTTTTTTTTTGAATATTTTTATACCATTAATATTTTTAATATAATTGAACAGCTTTTAATATAATAATATAACCTCCTCTGGGATGACAAAGGACACCACCTATAGTGGGCTCTGCTTTCCTTTGAGGATCGCGTAGGGTGCTTAGGGTGCTTCTATATGCAGTTTCTTTGGTTATAGGGAGTTACGAGCGTACCGGTTTGACAGTTAATCATACACTCATATTAACATATGGGGGAGACAAAAGTCTTCAGTCTATAAAAAAAAAAATAATAATAAATATAACCTGACTTTTTGTAAATTTAATAATATATTAAAAATAAATTTATTTTTTTCTTATTAAAATTTAATTTAATTTAAAATATTAGTATTTTATTATGCGAAGCAATTTCAGTACATACTATCACCTAATACAATACATTTTAATATAATGTATACATTTAATATATATATATTTATTTTATATTAACTATTTTTTTTTTTTTTTTATTTTTAGTAAATTGGTAATTTTCCTGTCATAAAATATTTCAGAAAATTTTTGGATTATCTGAATTTATAAATAGTTTTTTAAATTATTTATTTATTTACTTTTATTTTATAATAACAGAAATAAAAGTTTATAAATTTCTTATTAAATAAAGTTTAATATATATATATAAATTAAATCAAATATTCATTAATATATATATATATATATATTTTTTTTTGACTTTTTAAACAGCAATATAATTATTATTATAATAAAAATAATTAATAATTAAATATTAAACTATTTTATTATATTTTTATATTTACATTATTATTATTATTATTATTATAAATAACACTTCTATAATATTATAATATAATAAATAACTTTTTTTTTTTAAAGAAAAAAAAAAAAAAGAAAGTTTAGATTATTTAAAAATGATGCTAAGTTTTAAATGAATAATAATAGAATATTAATAAATACAATTTGATAATAATCTTAATTACATCAAAATTAGTTACTTTAATTTTATTAATTTTAAATAATTAATTTAAGTAAGTAAAATAAAAAATATATTTTTTAAAAAAAGAAGTACAAAAGTTCTTAAATTAATATAGATAAGATAAAACTAAAAAAAAAAAAGGAAAAAAAAAAAAAAAAAGGAAAAATAATTTTTATATGTATTATGTTTGATAATTTAATGATTTAATTAATTTGTTTTTAATAAAAAGGAGAAAAAAATAATTTTAAACCTGTTTGATAATTTAATTTAGCTATTAATCAAAAAAAAAAAAAAAAAAATATATATATATATATATATATATATAACTTTTATTATTTATTAGTAGACATTGATTATTATTTAAATATAAATTAATTTATATAATGTTATTTTTAACAACCTATAGTATATATTTTATTTTTATTTCAATTAATATCTTTATCTTTGTGATATATATATTTTAACTTTAATAATTTATAATGATTAAAACAAACGATGATATTATATTGAATTAAATTAATATTAATATTAAGAATGAATATATTTATTCAAAAATAAAAAAAAAAAAAAATAATTAACCTTTGAAAGTATAAATTATAAAAATAAATTTATAATTAAACAAATAGGAAAATAAGAAATTTATACATACTTTATATCTAATTATCTTAAATCTTAAATTATCTATGAATTAGAATTAAGAATAGAATATCTTTTAATTTTAATTAATGAATTAATTTACTATGAGAATAAAATTTAATTAAATAAATTATAAAGTTTAATAAAAAAGAAGATTTCCAAATAGTATAATTAATTAATATATAATATATAAATATTAATTATAATGTCAATTTTCTAAATATTTCTAAATAAATTTCTAAATAAATAGATTAATAATAATAATAATAATAATAATAATAATATAATATATATATATAATTTTTTTTGTTAATTTTCTTCAGAAATCTATATTAATATTTATCAAATGAAATAATAGTTATTTTTGATATATGTAAATGAATAATAAAATCAAGGAATTTCTCTCTGAATACGGAATTCCATATGATATTAATGAAATTAACAAACGCAATAGTGATATTATTGAAAATAATCCGGTAGTAATCTACAATAAAATAAATAAAATTATTAATGATCATTATAATACTTTTTACTATAATTCAAAATCTTATATAACTTTGAATATTAATTCTGAATAATTTCTAAAAAAAAAAAATTTAAAGATTAAAATAAAATAAAAATTAAAATTATATACAAAATTGAAAAAAAAAATATAATAATAATAATTATATTCATGTATAAAACTATGAAAAATAAAATTAATAATTAAAAGCATGTTTAAACATGTAAATTCAATTGCAATTCTTTATGACATTTTAATTTTATAAATAAAAAAAAGAAAATTCAATAATAACAAATTTAAACTCTAATTAATAATTTTTAATTTTATTTAATATTTCAATAATTTTTATATTTAAAACATAATAATATTTATATTTATATTAATATTTAATACTTTAAATTATGTAAATAGTAAATTAATTACTATAATTTATATATTATTAAAAATAAAAATAACTGCTTATTCCAATTATATGTGTAAATGATTTTTTTTAAAAAAAAAAAAAAAAGTTAAAAAAATGCTTAAAAAAATTAACTATTTCATAAATGTATATAATGTTTTTTTAAAAAAATATAAAAACAAATATACAGTAATAGTAATAAATTTTTTTTTATTTAAAATATTTTTAAAACTTTAAACTACACCTTTTTTGATTTCAACAATATATTTTATATTATATCCTATTTTTATATCTGTAATATCATATTGACGGTCTCTATATATTATATTTAGTTTAAAGACTAGCCATAGAAAATGCATGCTCTAAAAATGTTTCATCAATGTCTGGCTTATTTGTACTAAATGGGTAATAATATATCTCCTCATTGGAGTAGTTATGAACTACTCCTTGTTCATCGGTTACTAAATCTTCCATACTTTTAACAAGTTCTCTTTGTAAATACCCGGTAGATGATGTATTAAGAGAAGTAGAAATAATACCTGCTCGACCAGATTTTGAATGAATAAATAATTCTTTTGCTGTTAATCCTTCGGAATAGGAACTTTTAATATAACAAACTGGTAAAATAGCTTGAACTCCAACCGACATCAATATTTGAATAACATTATCCACATTTCCTTTAGATCCACTGTTAATGATATTAGTTAAATTATTATCAATGGATTCCACTAATTCTGTAAGGTCACAATATTTTCGAAAAACTTGATTCTTAAACTCGTTGTAATTTTCAAATTTATTTTGATTTTCTATCAATGAGTCAAGATTTAGTACAGGTATAGGATCCATTTTATTTAAGATACTATCGGTTATGGGAAGATATGATTCTCTTAATTTATCATTTACCATACAATCAGCAATAGAAATAGTGATAACATGAGTAAGATTATATACATGAACCATACGTTGAACATCCCACATAAATTTTAAATAGAATTCATTACCGTAATTTGAAATAGCATTAAGTAAAATAGTTTGATTTTTATCGCTGATAACGCCTAGTAATATTCCTTTATCTACGATCAATTTACCTTCATGATCATGTAAAGTAAGCGTTCTAGGAAGTAATAAAGATAACAGGTGAGCATATGGGATATCTGTACTATTCATACGCGATTTGTAGTATTTACAAAATTTTTTCCAATCACTATCGGGAATGCCCAATTTATCGCACATTCTTTTAACAATATCAATATCAATATTTTCTTTATTACGTGTCATATTATAAATTCCGGTTAAAGTATCTTGTATAAATTTGATCATAATAGAAGCATTTTTAAATGACCGGATATTATTTGCAATATTTAATTTTGTGGCCAACTCTTCTTTAGCTTCTTCACCCGGTAACCAAAAAATGTTCATTTCGTCACCGTCAAAATCCGCTTGAAAGACATTAGCAATAAGTGGATTGATCTGAATGGTTCGACAGTTACTTGGACGAGAATGAACGGCTAAGATTGAAGTAGTTTGAAGTGTAGGTTGTCTATTGATGATAACAAAGTCATTGGTTTTATACCCATAGGGAATTAAGGAATCAGTAAAGACTTTAGGAATTAATACTACATCTAAAGGGATATCAATATTTGGCACGATAACACTTCGAAGACAAAAATTTTGACGCTTAGCTAAACACATACTTCGGAAAATACCATTTTTTCCTGATAACATCTGTTTAATATAATTTCTATTAGCATCCTCAACCGAATCGTTTTTACTACGAATACCTAAAATTTTCTTGTATAAATTATACGCACGTACAATATAGACGGACTTAATTAAATTTCCATTGTGATATTGGTAGTTGAGATCTAATACACGTTGATATAATGTTGTTACGTTATTATGAATCGTAGTGTTGCTAGAATCTAGAATAGATGGTCTCATATTGATTGGTAAAACTGGAATATTTTTGATAAACACATTAAGTAAATGATTTTGTAGCTCTGGATTTTTTGAAAAATTTGCAGAACGAATTTCTTCGTACATTTGCTCAATAGATAATGTTTTCTTACCAAAAGTGAAAGAATATTCTGAAATATTCTTTAACTCTTTATCAAAATTTTTGGAATACTTGAATTTATTGGATGTGACTTCCTCCGATTTAACTTTATGATATGAAAATGTTGTAGCAACTACACGTTTTTCGCAACAGGGGTTATTAGTGGAAAGTAAAGGATTATATTTTTTACAAACTGGACAAATATGACTTATTTCTTTACATAATATATTTACAAATACAGGATGAACAATTCTGTAATAAAGTGGTATTCTTCCCGTGTGTCCTGGACAATCTATCATTGATTTACATTGTTTACATGGTAATTGAGGATTGAGAATAAATGATGTTGTATTATCCGTTAATTCATTCTTATTTTTAATAAGGATCGTTTCCTTTTCAAATTCTTCATCTGTATATAAATTAAACTTTAAATACATGATTAAAATTAAATGTTATATAAAAAATAAATTATTACATTGATATATAAATTTATATATTATTATATGGAACAATAAAAATCATTTGAATGTGTATTAACGAACTTAAAATTAGTAATACTTGTTAGAAATTAAATTAAAATATATATTTACAAATAATTTCATATATATACTATCGTTGTATAAACTATTAATAATTTTTATTTAATAATAAACTAGAGTTTTAATTCTTTAAATAATATTCAAATAATTAAATAATAATATTAATAATAACATTAATAATAATGATGAAAATTAAAGAATAATTAATTCTGTCTTAATAGGAGTTTTTATGACCAAAGATATTTTAATTGAATATAAATAATATTAATAATTACTATAAATATAAATAAAAATAAAAAAAGATGAAATATCTAAATATAAAATTCTTGGCATTATTAATATATTTTGATTTAATATTATTATGACATGTTAAAAACTTTTAAAATTTAAATAATCATTAAATAGTACCCAATTATATAATTAATAAAACAACAAATTAGCAAATAAAATATAAAAAAGAGAAAAACTAAAAGGATATTTTTTTTTTAAGTTTGGATTAATTTATCCTTATAAATATTTTAACATATATAATTTACTATCAAAAACTTAATAATTAGTAGCTCCTAATTATTTAACATATAAAACTACAAATAAATAAACAAAATATAATAAAAAAAGAGAGAAATTAAGAGGATAATTTTTTTTTAAGATAAAATAAATTATTACTTATAGAATTATATTATTTATAAATATATATATTATATTAATATTACTATTATTAATTACATTCCTTAAAATAAAAATGTCAATGGAAAATAAATAGTATAAATTTTTTTTTATTAAATTTAATATAATTTATTTGATTAAGACATTTTTCAATTTTTTAAATGACAAAATATTATTTTAATGATGGTAATAATATTTATATTATTTAATGCTTTCATTAAAAAATAACCACAAATTATAATCAATAACCTATAAAATTTATTTTATTTTTATACCTGATAATAATAACAGTTATTCTTTATTTTATGATACTTTTATAATTATTTTTTCTTCTATTTTCCAATTCTTGATTATGTAATAAAATTAGATTAAAAATATTTATATTAAATTTTTTTGTCAAAAAGATATTAATTTTTTTTTTTTTTTTTTTTTTTTTTTTTTTTTGTTTTGTTTTTTGTTTAAAAAAGATATTAAAAAAAGATATTTATTTAAACTTTTTTTTTTTTTAAGAGGGCAAATAAAAATTAAGGGAAATAAAGAAAAAAAAGTTTTAGGATAATATTAACATATTATTTTTTAGGATAATTTTTTTTATGGTGTATTTTTTTTTTTTTTTTATAAAAAAAAAAAAATTAATATAAAGTACATTAATTTATTTATTATGTTATTAATAAATAAATTACATATAATAAATTATTTTTAGATTTCATTCTATAATAAAATAATTTAAAATTGTTGATTTAAACTATTTCATAATCATACTATAATATAAAAACATAATATCATTAATAAGTTATTTTAATGATGGTATTATGTTAATTGTATCATTCATAATAAAAAAGCTTTTATTTTTTAATTTAAAAATATTATTTTTGTTGCCATAAATATTAATTATAATTTGTTTTTTTTTCATTTAAATTAATATTTCATTATTTAAACTTAATTCAATACAAATATAGTCAATTATCTTAAAAGTTATGATAATAAATAGAATATAAATAAAAATATATTCAATATTCCATTTGAATCATTATTATTATATATTAATTTATAAGTGTGTTTATAAAGAGTAATTTATTTTTGATATTAAATATATATTTTATTTAATAAGCATTAGTTTTTATAATCATATATAAATTTTAATTATAATTGCTTTAAAAGTCTATTTGTATCTGTAATTTAAGAATTCCACAATAATTTAAGAATTCTGTAAAGATTTAATAAAACCACATAAATATATGTAATATCATAAATTAATGTATTAAGTCATCCTTTAAGAAAAGCTTTAATAAAACAATAATAAAACAAATTATTATTTATATTATTTATTATTTATTAAATATTTTATTTTAATTTTATTTTATATTTTTTAAAAAATAGTTTAATAATATATACTTTTAATAATTATAAAATAAACTTTTAAAAGAATATTATGATAAATTTAATATATGTAATTAAAATATCAACAAATAAAAATAAAATGAAATAAAATAAATAAAAAATAAATTAAATATATAATTAAATAAATAAATATATAAATTTATAAATAAATAATAAATTAAACAAATAAATAGATAAATAGATAAATATATAAATTAATAAATAAATTAAATAAACTCAATTAAACATAAAAAATATGAGGATAATTCAAAAATTTGTAAATATTGAAATAGGACTGCACCAAATATTTAATTAGGATTTCTTATTGAGTCACCATGGTTAAGATGATAAATATTAGTAAAGTTTCAAAATTTAAGTGATTACTATGTTATATATATATATATATATATATTTTTTTTATGGATTTATATTGTTTATTGAGAGAGGTTTTTTTTTTTTTTTAATTATCAAAGAAAAAAGTATTATAATTTTTATATAAAATAATATTTTTATTTAGATTATAATTTATGGAGGACTGATTAGAATTAGGAATGAAATTAATACTTTTTTTTTTTTATAATATTGAAATTTATAATTAAATATATATATACAATAATATTAATTATATAAAATTACATTATTTTTACTATTTATATATATATATATATATATATTAAAATCCTTTATTAAATTATATTTAATTTTTTTTTTTTTTTTTTTTTTTTTTTTTTTTTTTTTTAAAAGCATCATTAATATAATAATATTATATGTGGAATATTTTTTTCTTTCTAATTATATGTAATTAATTTTCTACATTTATTTTTTTATTATAATTTATATTATTAAAATATTTCATAAAAAATTTTATATATTTTTTAAATAAATATATTTTTATTTATTATTCATTATGTACTATTTATTAGTACTATTTATTTATCATTATATAGTAATATTTCCATGAAATATATATATATATATTTTTAAATCTATATATAATTTTATAGTTAAAATATAAAAAATATGTATAATAATTTATATATAGATTAAATATATATATTCTTAATAATTGTATTGTTCCATATTTTTACATAACAGAAAAATAGAAAAAAAATATAGGTCAAATAGTGAAAAGAATGGAAAATTAATATCATATGTAATTTCAAATATTTATTTATTAATTTGTATGATTATTGACCAAATTAAATTTATTTTTATTAAAATATTAAAAAATTTTACTATATTATTCATATATATAATCTTTTTTATATTATTAAAATGAACAAATTATTAATAAATACCAATAATATTCATTTTTATTTTTATAGAAATGTTTTAATAAAATATATAAATTTAAATTTCTATTTTAATTATATAACAATTTTTGATTTAATTTATTATTTAAATAATTAGTTTTTTTAAATAAAAAATTTACTAATTGAAAAAAAGTTAACTTATATATTAAAATATAAATAGATTTGTCATATTGATACAAAATTAATTTTAATAGGTGAGCAAATTTAAATTAGTATATTTTTCTAATTATAATTATTTTAATAAAAAAAAAAAAAATAAATATAAAAATTAAAAATAAAATATAAATAAAAATAAGGTAAAGAATTACTTGGTTTATTAAATTTTAAATATTATTTAGGCTTTATTTTATTTTATTTTATTTTTTTTTTTTACAATTTTAGTATTTATTTTAATAATATTTAATAAATAAAATAATTAAAAATATAACTTTAAATTTTATTTAATGTGTCCATAAACACTTTATTAAAAATATGGAAAAACTAAAATAGAAAAAAATACTAAATAGAATTATTTTATCCAAATATTTTTTTAACCTAATTTTTTCTTTTTCCTTTTTCTTTCTTCATTATTCTTATTATTGTCAATATAAATTATAGTTTTTATTATTAGAAAAACATACTAATTAAAGATATTTTATTCATTGAATTTAATTAAGTATTAATATAATAAATCAATTTTTAAAATTTAAATGATAAACTATTAATAATTTTATTAATAAGATAAAATAAAATAAAATAATATTATTCAATTAAATAAATAAAGCTATAGATTAACTTCATCAATACTTCCAAATTTTTCCTACCTGTTAAAGTATTTATATAAATATGAAAAAATAATTTATACCTTGAATTTTTATTATTATTATTATTATTATTATTTTTAATTTGGATTTTTTTGATTATCTTGATTGATTTTTTCATTCAATTTAATTTTTAAGACTTTTTATAATTTATTAAAATAAAAACCTATTTTATTATTTATAAATATTATTAAATATATTTTTATATTTTATGATATGTAGAATCTTGGAATCTAATAAAGTTTTTGAAAATAATTCGTTAGTAAAACTGAATATAAAATAAAAATCATGTAGAAATTAATGGAATCTTTTTTTTTTTTTTTTTTTTTTTTTTTTTTTTGTAGTTTAATATACACGTGACCATTAACACTTTATTAAAAATATGGAAAAACTAAAATAAAAAAAAAATACTAAATAGAATTATTTTATCCAAATATTTTTTTAACCTAATTTTTTCTTTTTCCTTTTTCTTTCTTCATTATTCTTATTATTGTCAATATAAATTATAGTTTTTATTATTAGAAAAACATACTAATTAAAGATATTTTATTCATTGAATTTAATTAAGTATTAATATAATAAATCAATTTTTAAAATTTAAATGATAAACTATTAATAATTTTATTAATAAGATAAAATAAAATAAAATAATATTATTCAATTAAATAAATAAAGCTATAGATTAACTTCATCAATACTTCCAAATTTTTCCTACCTGTTAAAGTATTTATATAAATATGAAAAAATAATTTATACCTTGAATTTTTATTATTATTATTATTATTATTATTTTTAATTTGGATTTTTTTGATTATCTTGATTGATTTTTTCATTCAATTTAATTTTTAAGACTTTTTATAATTTATTAAAATAAAAACCTATTTTATTATTTATAAATATTATTAAATATATTTTTATATTTTATGATATGTAGAATCTTGGAATCTAATAAAGTTTTTGAAAATAATTCGTTAGTAAAACTGAATATAAAATAAAAATCATGTAGAAATTAATGGAATCTTTTTTTTTTTTTTTTTTTTTTTTTTTTTTTGTAGTTTAATATACACGTGACCATTAACACTTTATTAAAAATATGGAAAAACTAAAATAAAAAAAAAATACTAAATAGAATTATTTTATCCAAATATTTTTTTAACCTAATTTTTTCTTTTTCCTTTTTCTTTCTTCATTATTCTTATTATTGTCAATATAAATTATAGTTTTTATTATTAGAAAAACATACTAATTAAAGATATTTTATTCATTGAATTTAATTAAGTATTAATATAATAAATCAATTTTTAAAATTTAAATGATAAACTATTAATAATTTTATTAATAAGATAAAATAAAATAAAATAATATTATTCAATTAAATAAATAAAGCTATAGATTAACTTCATCAATACTTCCAAATTTTTCCTACCTGTTAAAGTATTTATATAAATATGAAAAAATAATTTATACCTTGAATTTTTATTATTATTATTATTATTATTATTTTTAATTTGGATTTTTTTGATTATCTTGATTGATTTTTTCATTCAATTTAATTTTTAAGACTTTTTATAATTTATTAAAATAAAAACCTATTTTATTATTTATAAATATTATTAAATATATTTTTATATTTTATGATATGTAGAATCTTGGAATCTAATAAAGTTTTTGAAAATAATTCGTTAGTAAAACTGAATATAAAATAAAAATCATGTAGAAATTAATGGAATCTTTTTTTTTTTTTTTTTTTTTTTTTTTGTAGTTTAATATACACGAAGTCTTTTAAATAAAAAAAAATATTATTGTCATCATCTAATTTTAAATTCATTCAAATTATCTTATAAATAAATAAATAAATAAATAAATAATAAATAAATAATAAAAAATAAATAAATAAATAAATATATATATTATATAATAATTTTTAAAATTTATTTAGTGCATCCATAAATTCTTAATTAAAAAGATGGAAAATTTTATATATATAAAAAAAAAAAAAAAAAAAAAATACTAAATAGAATTATTTAATCCAAGTATTTTTTCAACCTAATTTTTTCTTTTTCCGTTCTTCTTTATTGTTAATATAATTGTTAATATAATTATAGTTATTATTATTAGAAAGATATACTAATTAAGGATATTTTATTCATTGGATTTAATTAAGTATTACTATTTTTAAAATTAAAATGATGAAGTATTAATAAATTTATTAATAAAATAAATTAAAATAAAATAATATTAACCAATTACATCCAATTACACTAAATAAAGCTCACATTGATTAACTTTATCAATACTTTAATTAAAATATTTCGCAACTATTAAAGTATTTATATGGTTGTGATAATTTATACCTTGAGTTTTTATAATAATTATTTCAATTTTACATAAATGAATTTAATATTGCAATTTCATATACTATATATTAATGAATGTTAACTTGTCAAAAACTTTATGATTCTTTTTTATTTTTTCTTTATTTGGATTTTTTCGATTATATTGATTGATTTTTTTTTTTAAAATATGTTATGTAGAATTTTGGAATCTAATAAATCTTTTGAAAATCCTTCGTAAAACTGAATATAAAATAAAATCATATAGAAATTAATGGAATCTTTTTTTTTTTTTTTTTTTTTTTTTTTTGGGTAGTTTAATATACACAAGTCTGTAAAATATAAAATAATATTATTATTATTGTCATCATCATACAAAATAATTTTAAATTCATATAAATTATCTTATAGCTAACTAATTAACTATCTAATTAACTAACTAACTAACTAACTAAATAAATAAATAAATAAATAAATAAATAAATAAATAAATAAATAAATAAATAAATAAATAAATAAATAAATAAATAAATAAATAAATAAATAAATAAATAAATAAATAAATAAATAAATAAATAAATAATAAATATATAAATAAATAAATAATAAATAAATAAATAAATATATATATATAATAATTTTTAAAATTTATTTAGTGCATCCATCTCTGGATCGACTCCTACAAGTATCAAATCTTCACGATTTTTCCCTCTGGGTTTTGCGTGAAAGGTTAGGGGTTAAACGATACTCAGGTAGGTATGTTTTCTATGTTTTCTATATTTCTAACACTATAAGAATCCCATTGTGTAAGCCTTGTCTGAGAGGATTTACAGTGTCCAGCTCCTCTGGGATGGCAAGGACGCCACCTATAGTTGGCTCTGCTTTCCCTCGAGGATCGCGTAGGGTGCTTCTATATGGAGTTTCTTTGCTTATGGGGAGTTGAGAGCGCCGACGCCGTACTGGTATGACAGTTAATCATACACCCATATTACTATATGGGGAAGACCAAAGTCTTCAGTCTATAAAAAATTTAGTGCATCCATAAATTCTTAATTAAAAAGATGGAAAATTTTTATATAAAAATAAAAAAAAAAAAAAAAATACTAAATAGAATTATTTAATCCAAATATTTTTTTAACCTAATTTTTTCTTTTTCCTTTTCTTTCTTCATTATTCTCAGTATTGTCAATGTAAATTATAGTTTTTATAATTAGAAAGATATAATAGTTATAAATATTTTATTCATTGGATTTAATTAAGTATTAATATAATAAATCTATTTTTAAAATTAAAATGATAAAGTATTCATGAATTTATTAATAAAATAAATTAAAATAAAATATTATCCAATTACAATAAATAAAGCTTACATTGCTTAATTATTTCAATACTTTCAAATATTTCATCCATAAACATTTTATTAAAAAAAAGGGAAATACTAAAGTAAAAATAATAATATAAAGAAAAAAAAAATACTAAATAGAATTATTTAATCCAAATTTTTTTTTAACCTAATTTTTTTTTTTCCTTTTCTTTCCTTTTCATTGTCAATATAAATTATAGTTTTTATTATTAGAAAGATATACTAATTAAAAAATATTTTATTCATTTGATTTAATTAGTACTATTATAAATCTATTTTTAAAAATTAAAATAACTTAATAAATTAAAATTAAATTAAATAATATTATCCAATTAAAATAAATAAAATTTACATTGATTAATTATATCAATACTTATATAAATATTTATGGATTTGAAAAAATAATTTATACCTTGAGTTTATATAATATTTATTACAATTTTACAATCAAAACTAAAAATGCAATTTTATATCCAATATATAAATGAAAATTCGTTTGTCAAAAGTTTTATTATTATCAATATCATTATCATTATCATTATCATTATCATTATCATTATCATTATCATTATCATTATCATTATCATTATCATTATTATTATTATAATTTTATTTGAATTTTTCGATTATATTGATTGATTTTTTCAATCAATTTAAATTAAAGACTTTTATAATTTATTAAAATAAAACATAATTTTGTTATTTAGAAATATAATATATTTTTAATTAAAAAAAAAAAAATAGATTTTTTTTTTAATAATATGGTATGTAGAATTTTTGGAATATAATTGATCTTTAAATTTTTTGAAAATAATTCATTAGTAAAATTGAAAAAAAGAATAGAATTTTTTTAATAATATGGTATGTAGAATTTTTGGAATATAATTGATCTTAATTTATTAATAAAATAAATTAAAATATTATTATCTAATTACGATAAATAAATCTCACATTGATTAATTATATAAATACTTTCAAATATTTCACAACTATTAAAGTTTTTATATGGATTTGAAAAAATAATTTATACCTTGAGTTTTTATAATAAATATTTCAATTTTACATAAATGAAATTATTATTGCAATTTCTTATACTATATATTAATGAATATTCATTTGTCAAAAGATTTATTATTATTGTTATTACTATTAAATTTTTCAATTATATTGATTGATTTTTTTTAATTATTTTAAATTTAAGACTTCTATAATTTATTAAAATAAAACATAATTTTGTTATTTATAAATATAATATTATTAAAAAAAAAAAAAAAGTAAAAGTTTTTTTTTAATATGGCATGTAGAATTTTTGGCATCTAATTAATCTTCAAATTTTTTGAAAATAATTTGTTAGTAAAACTGGATATAATAAATAAATAAATAAATAAATAAACAAACAAACAAATAAATAAATAAATAAATAAACAAATAAATAAACAAACAAACAAACAAACAAACAAATAAATAAACAAACAAAAAAACAAAAAAAACAAACAAACAAACAAACAAATAAATAAATGTATATATATATAAAAATAATAATTTTAAAAGTTTATATAGTGTATCCATAAACCCTTTATTAAAAAGACGGAAAAACTAAAATAATAATAAAAAAAAAAAGATACTAAATAGAGTTATTTAATCCAAATATTTTTTTTAACCTAATTTTTTTTTTTCCTTTTTCTTTCCTTTTCATTGTCAAAATAATTATAGTTATTATTAGAAAAATATACTAATTAAAGATAAGTTATTTATTTGATTAAGTATTAATATAATGAATCTATTTTTAAAATTAAAATAAGTGGAATAATAATATTATTATAGTCATCATCATATAAAATATTTTAAATTTATGTAAATTATCTCATAATAAATAAATAAATAAATAAATAAATAAATAAATAAATAAATAAATAAATAGATAACTAAATAACTAAATAAATAAATAAATATAAATAAAAAAATAAATATAAATAAAAAAATAAATATAAATAAAAAAATAAATATAAATAAAAAATTAATTAATAAATGTATATATAATCATATATATATTATTTCTAATATACAATATTAAATTATCAATATTAGAATTAGATATATTAAAATTATGTATATAAAGGCAAAATTTAATAAATTTAATATCTAATTCTAAGAATATTTAATATTTTTACGTTTTTAATTTTGATTATAGTAATTAAAATTTAATAAATTATAGTAAAAATGAAAAGAAATATTTTTTGATGTGTTAATTCATGCTTTGTGGAAGGTATGTTTTATTTTATTAAATATTTAACTTCTTTTACTAATAATATTATTTCATTAAATCATTAACTTCTTTTGCTAATAATAATATTTCATTAAATTATTAATGATGAAATTATATTAGAAACCTATAAAAAAAAAAATAAGATTTTTAAATATTGAAAATTTTTTTATAATTATTTCATTTATCATAATTAATATATAAATAAGGTGTATTTTTATTATTTATTATTTATTATAAAAATATTTCTATGAAATGTTCTCTAAAACTTTATATACTGTCAAAGATTTTTAAAATATTATACATGAAAGATAGATTAATCCTTTAAAAAGATAATAATATAAAATATTATGTATTACAGATAGATTAATCCTTTAGAAAGATAATAATAGAAAATGTTTAGACATTGTAATATTGTAATATTTTAAATTTATTTAGATTTGTAATTCATATTTATTATATAATAATTTAATTTCATTATTAAAAATAAAATAATTTTTATTTTAATTATATATATTATAGTCAAATAAAAAATAATTAAATGATACGATATTAATAGACACCTATGATTTTTTTCCTATATTAATATTCTTAACTTTATATATATATATAGATAGATGAATCTTTTTACTTTGAAAATTTACATATTATTAGTAAAATATTAATTATTATATAATTGTACGAATTAATATTTTTAATATTTTAATTATAATTTAAGTTTGAATATTATTTAAAAATAGATTTAATTTTAAATAGAAATAAAATAGGATTAGAATAAAGAATAATGCTTATAATAAAAAGTATTTATATATATATATATATATATATTTTTTTTTTTTTTTTTTTTTTTTCATTATTTTTTATTTTTTATTTTTTTATATATATATCTTGGTAAAAAATTTAGGTTTTACAAATTTTAAAAAATATATTAAAATATAATAAGGAAAAAAAAGGATTGAAACTTTTAATATGTAATTATTAATATTTATAAATATATAATTTTTAATATAAAATATTTATTGATAATTATATGTATTTTATAATATTTTATATTATAATATTCAAATAATAGTTTCAAAATTTTAAAATAATTTATTAATAATAAAATAAAAAGTTTGCTATATTCATTTTTTATTTTTTTTTTTTTTTTTATTTTTTTATGTATATATATTAATAATATATTATTAATAATAGATTAAATTCATGTAAATTAAAATATATAATAAACCAGTTAAAATATTTATTTTTTCACTTTTTTGCTTTTTTTTTTTTTTTTTTTTTTTTTTTTTTTTTTTTTTTTTAATATAGTAGTGTAATATATATATATATATATATTTATTTTTTTTCAGATGATAATAATAAATTTAAAAATTTAAATTATCATAATTATCATATTTTCAAATTTAAAATTAAAAAATTTTACTAAAAAGTTTTGAGATGAATATACTTATTATTAACATGATATTTTTATAGTACTTTAAATCTTATAATAATAATAATAATAATAATAATAATATATATATATATATATATATTTTTTTTTTTTTGCTTTTACATTCATAATATATATATATATATATATTTTTTTTTGCTTTTACATTCATAATATATATATATTTTAAAAAATAATAAATTTAATAAAACTACTAAAACAATTATTGAATTTTATTATTAATAATACATATTTTATTTTTCTTGTAAAAAATTATTGAATTTTATTATTAATGATGCATTTTTTTATTTTTCTTGTTAAAAATTATTGAATTAAATCATTTCATTTAAACATGAAATATAAAAATATTATAAAAAATGATAATATCTTACTATTAATAATAGTAAATTTTATTAATGAAATTGAAATATTTAAATAGAAATGCAACATCTGCTAATAATTAAATAATTATTTTTATTAATATATGATCAGATTCACAATTATTAGTCACTAAATTATATTTAATATGAGAGCTTCTTTATTCTTTATGTCTTAAGTACTTCAATTTGGATAATATTTTTTTTTTTTTTTTTTTTTTTTTTTTTTTTTTTTTTTTTTAAAAAAGATTTGGATGAAAAGATAAGTTTTAATTATATTTTAATTATACTAAATATAATAATATTATTTTAATGAAGAGGAATAAAAAATAATGATAATTTCATTAAAAAATTATGTTTATTCGTTTCTATTTTTATGAATGTTTTAATAATTTAATTGTATAAAATTTATAATTAACTAATATTAAAAACGGAAATGTTTTTTTTTATTTATTTATTTTTTTTTTTACATAAAAATGAAAATAAAGATGCTTAAATTAAATATGGGTATAAAGTGATATGATATTGGATAATTAATTTGGTTAAATGAAAAATAAAAATCAAAGAAAAAAAAATAGTTATAAATATATAATTAACTTAAATATTTTTACTAATATTATAATTATGAAAAAATAGTTGTAATATACATTCATATTATTCAAACCAATTGTAAAAAAAGAAAATTTAGGTTAAAAAAAAATTGACATTAAATAATAGTGTACAATGGTGTAATTAATTTATTTTATTTTCCTTTTTTTTTTTTTGAATATTTTTTTTTTTTTTTTTTTTTATTTTTTGAATATTTAATATATATATATATTAAATAATAATTAAATAATAATTAATTTTAAATTCCATAATTTTTAAAAAATAGATATAGAAAATTAAAACGATTTATATTAGATATTATAAATATAAATTTATATATAATTATTTACTAAATATTTTTTTTAATAAATGGTAATAGTATTAATAATTATATGTTTAATGAAAGTCATTTAAAATTTAAATGAAAATTATGTTTTTTTATTAAACTAAATTTAAAATGAAATATATAAATAATTCATGAATATTTTTATATTTGTTAAATTTTATACATTAGAAAATGTGTTTTAAATTTAATAATTATTACACTATTCATTAAATTCAATTTGAGATTATTTTATTACATAAATTTAAAAGTATTTTAATTTAAAGTTATATAGATAATTTATTTTTAATATATATAAAGTTTAATTATTATTTAAAGTTTTATGTTTTAAGGTTTTTTATTTTCTATTTTTTTTTTCTTTTCGTAAATAATTACTATTTCATAATATATATTTTATAATATATATAATAATTTTTTTTTTTTTTTTTTTTTTTTTTTTTTTTTTTTTTTTTTTTTTTTTAAATTATAACAAATTTAAATTTATAAATAAAATAATATATAAATTATTCATAATTAATGAATTATCCAATTAAAATATCATTTTATTTATTTAAATTTAACTTTTTCTTTAAATAAAAACTTAATATTTAAATAGAGTTAATACATATATATAAATATATATCTCTCTAAAATTTTAAACTTTAATAAAGTTTAAAATTTAAAATTTTTAGAGAGATATATTATATTACAAAAAAAAAAAATATTTAAGTAGCATTTTTTTTCTCAAAAAAAAAAAAAAAAAAAAAAAAAAAAAAAAAAAAAATTTTTTAAAATAAAAAGTTTATTAAAAAAAGAAAATAAAAAAATTTTTCCCAAGAGAGAGAAAATAAAATAAAACAGAACTTTAAAAAAAGTTTAATAAAATAAAATAATAATTTATGAAATATGAATATATTTTTTTCTTTTAAATTTAAAAAAAATAAAATATAATAAATGTGTTGCTTTTGAAGCATAGTTTCTATTGAAAAAGAATAATACTGTTTAAAATATAATATATCACATTATAAAGTGACTTACTCTAACAATAACTTAATATATAAAAGTATAAATATAAAAAAAAAATAATAATATATAAAATTCATAATATATATATATGTATAAAATATAAAGATATATGAAAGTTTGAATATAAAACCAGAACTAAAAAAATAAAATATAAAAATATTTAATAATCAAATTATATGAAGAAGAACTTTCGAAGAATTATTAATCTTTGATAATATAATAATAATAAAAAAATAATCATAAATCAATAGAAAGTGTCATAAAAACTATATTAAAAAAGAGGACAATAAAATAAAATATCAAAAATAAAATATTTTATAAGAACATATTTTATATATAAAATTTTAATAAAAGTAATAATACTATAATTTCAAAAAAAAAAAAAAAAAAAAACAATTTCTATAAAAACTATTTTATGAAAAAGTACTATTTTAGGTTTAATTTTTCCTTTATTTAATTCTATAGAGAGTAAATTAAAAAATGTACAGTAATGATGTTAATAATAAAATTATAATTGAAAGAAAAAAGAATTTATTTACAAAGATATTTGCTCCACGTAGCAAAAGGGTGAATAATAAAAAGGAAATAGGCATTAAATATATAGTATCTTATCCATCTGATCATACTATATCCTGGAAGCAAAATTCACAGAGTTCAATAGTAAATTCTATTAATAGTAATTCATACAGTGGTATATCTCAAGATGAAAAAATGGAAATTATTTCATGTCAAAATCCTTCCAATAAAATATTAAGTAATACTAATTCAATTGAAGAAGTATCATATGTTACTCCAGACCCATTTACTGAAAAGAAAACTGCTACCCCAAATCAAAAGACCTCCTCCAATAAAAGCAAAGACTCTAAATCAAATACTTATTATGTGAATTCAATGGTTGTTTATAAAAGTACTAAAAGTCATGAATGTTTCAAGAATTATTTAAAATCTTTAGCTCATGCTAGAAAAAATGCTAAAACATATATTTCTGTTACTAGTACAACACCAATTTCTACTCTTAATAGTAATACCCTCTCTAGCTCAAAACATACTAGTCTTCCAAATATTTCAAATATTTCTAATGTTTCATCCACTTTTTCAATAGGAAATTCACCTTCACAGATTTCCCAAACTCAGTTGTGTACAACAGATACTACAAGTCAAGGTAGTTATTCTACTAAAGAAAAGGATGATGTATCAACAATAAAAAGCCATTCTGATAGAAAATTAGCCTTAGATAAAATAATAATGAAGCTTCGTAAGGTTCAACATCTACAAAATCAACAAAATAAAGCAAATGACATAAAATATGAACAAGAAAATATTGAAAAGAAAATAGGAAAAGTATATGATCGTCCTACTAAGTCAAAGTCAAAAACGAATCAAAATGAAATTATTAAAAGTAATAATATTAATATTAATAAATACTTTAATGATGATGGTAAAAGAAAAGCTAGTAAATGTTTTAGTAAAAATCATTGTAAATCAAATGGTAAATACATGAAGACAAATCCTGCAAAGATAAATACTTTTACACCTTCTATATCCTATTATACTAAAGGACACGAAATGATACCCAGACATAGAAATATTTCTGTTCATTCTAATTATAATAAAATTGCATCCATTGATGTTAGTACTAATCAACTTAATGATGAAAAGCTTTATTCAATAAATAAATCATCTTCTACGCAGCATATGCCAAATCTTTCTCAAAACATTAATAGTTCTTCCTCAAGTAACTTTGAAATGACTTTTAATTCGGATGATACATTAATAAATTCTCAATTCCTTAATAATACTCAAATTAATGCTGCTGATAGTAATATGACTATTGTGACAAGCAATAGTAGTATTTCTAATACCCAGTCGAAAGAGCTTGAAAGTTCTTCAAGCGATTTAAGTCTTGATAAATCCAACTCAAGTACCTTTACAAATTTGAATAATAATAAAATTCTTTCTGTTAAAACAGATAGTAATTCAAATATTATGGAATCTTCATCAAGTTCTCATACTCAAAGTAATGAAAATCATCAAAATTCTATAAAGTCAAGATCCTTATCAAGAACTCACAGTAATGGAAATATTCAACCATCAACTACCTCGAAATCCATTGAATTCCGTATCCCAAATGGTAAATCTCATTCTCCAAATAATTTAAATAAATGTAATTCAAGAGAATTTTATAAATCACCTGATACTTCTGAAAAGAATTTCTGTGGTTCTCCAATATCTTACGGCAACCATTCAATCCCAAGATTCTCAACTTATTATGAACCCTCAATTAGTGGAAAATCAGATAAGGGTAACCGTTCTATTAGTGTTAGTTTTGCTGTTAGTCCAAAGAAAACTCGTCGTAACTATTACATGGGTGCTTTCAGTCTCAA
>JACVTC010000023.1:857500-887500 GCA_016946835.1 Neocallimastix lanati (nom. inval.) | reverse complement strand
TAAATGATAGGGGTACCACAAATATTTGGATACTCCATCACTAATCTGTTAATGTATTTTTGTTTTCCACAGCTGGGATTACTACAAAGAATAATTAAACAAACATTATTGATATATAATTTATCAGGAGAATGAAGATTTGCATTTAAGAGTAAAGACTTATAGAAACCATTAATTTGAGAAATCGAATTAACTACAAAGTCTGGAGGTTGGAAGATGTTTATGGAATCAACTTTTTCAAATTCAGTAATTACTATACCATCTAATGTTTTTAATGTTGGTAAATTATAAATAACCTTTAAACGATAATCCTTATCATTGAATACTGGGTTATTATGCATGAAAATATCTGTTAAGAGAGATAAATCCATAATATATTTAATTTCCTCTAAATTGGTTATGTTATTATAGGAAATATTTAAAGTATTTAAATATACACTTTTTTGAAGTCCACATAAACCTGATAATTTATTATGACTAATATCAAAATAATTTAATTTTTCCAATGAAGAAATATTTTGAATATGAGAAATATTATTCCAACTCTATTTTAATTATTATTTATTATGAAAATAAATAATGTAATATAAATTGATATATTAAGTATATTAAAAATTTTTTTTAAGTTTTTTTACTATATATATAATTTTTTTTTTTTAATTAAATAGTTATTTAATGATAATAATAATAATAATATTATTATTATATAATCACTATAAATAAATAAAATGAGACTTACTAAATCGAGATATACCAATGGTAAATTTTGAAGATTTTCAATTTTTGAAATTGAATTATGTGATAAACTAAGGTGAGTTAGATATTTACAATTTTCTAAACCTTCAATATTATGAATTAAATTTTCTTTAAAGTAAATTAATTATTTATATTATTATATAGAAGTATTAAAAAAGGTTAGAAAAAAATTAATTTTTTATTTGAAATAGATTAATATTGAAATAATGATTATTATATTTTTATATTAATGCTATAACAATTATTATTATTATTATTATTTATTATTATTATTTATTATTATATATTATTATTATATAGTGTAATAATTTTAATTAACTATGATATTGATATATGCTTTAAGAAAAAAAAAAAAAAAAAAAAAATAGGATCAATAACTTACTATCTAGACAAATTCTTTTTAAGAATCGATAATTCGATAAATTTTCTATTTTTTCAATTTTATTTCGAGAAAAATCGATCTCTTGAAGATTAAATGGAGATGGTTCAAAATCTAATAAATGAACAATACAATTATTTGAGAGATCTAATTTAATTAAATATTTCATATTTTTTAAGACACTGATATCTTTTATATTTATTATAAAATATATAATAATAATAATAATAATAATAATAATAATAATAATAATAATAATAATAATAATAATAATAATAATAATAATAATAATAATAATAATAATAATAATAATAATAATAATAATAATAATAATAATAATAATAATAATAATAATAATAATAATAATAAAAATAATAATAATAATAATAATAATAATAATAATAATAATAATAATAATAATAATAATAATAATAATAATAATAATAATAATAATAATAATAATAATAATAATAATAATAATAATAAGTAAACCCATAAAAATATTTAAATTATATTTGTAAAAAAAAAAAAAATATTTAGTATTATATATTACATCATTTCTAATTAATTAATTTAATAATATATTTCATATATATATATATATTACCAGAAATTTCATTTCCTGATAGTTCTAATTGCTGAATATATTTGTAATTTTGTAATATACTTATATCATTCAATCCAATATTCTTTATAAAAAAATAATAATAATAAATAAATAAAAATTATTTAATATATATATAATTATGTATAATTATTAATGTTAATAAGATTATAACGATGAATTTTATAATTTTCATTTATAAGAATTAATTATTAATTAAATATACATATATACAAAAAAAAAAAAAAAAAAAAAAAATAAAAAAAGTATTATTACCTCTAGTGATAATCTTAAATAAACTATACTCTTTCCATTTGGAGCAAGGCCAGGGTTAGAAAGACCATAACGTAAAAGTTTTATATCCAAAGGAAGAATTTTAATTCTTTCATTTATAATATCTTCTGGAGTAATTTGAATAATCATTTCTTCGGTTTTTCTTTTTTCTTTTTTCATTTCATTTAAATGTTGCATTTCTAATTGTTTTTTCCTTTCAATTTCTTCCAAATCATCAGGTATTGATTCAAATACTTCTATCGAGAGCTCTTCTGGAAGTCGAATTTTTTCTGAACTTTCATTTTCGTTTAAATTTCCGATTTTAATATTCTTTTTTGATTGTTCTTTATTAATAATCATATCTTCACTTCCACTCTCTTGTTTCGTTAAACCTTTTTTATTGGTATTTTTAGCCATTTTTTTTTCTTCAAAATTTATATATATATAAATATATATTTATATTACAATAAGAAAAAAAATAATTATTGGAATTATATAATATAATTATTCATTTATTTATTATTTTTTTTTTTAAATAATAATATAACCATAATATTATTTTTTAAATAATAATAGTATACTATATGATTTAATTTTTTTATTCAATTGTATTTTTTATATTAAAAATAAATTATATCATTAATTATAATAAAAAAATTTTTTTATTATTTTTTATTATTCTTTTTTGATTCCCCTGAAATTATTAAATTTTTTTTTTTTAAATTTAAATTCATATATTGAAATATTTTTTCCGTAATTATAATATTAAAATTTTGTACAAAATTTTTATATAATCAAATTTCAATAATAAATAAGTAAATAAGTAAATAAGTAAATAAGTAAATAAGTAAATAAGTAAATAAGTAAATAAGTAAATAAGTAAATAAGTAAAATAAATAAATAAATAAATAAATAAATAAATAATGTTTAGTATAAATTCCTTTTGTTTTTATAATTATATAAAACAGCTTTAAAAAATAAAGAGATATTGTGTGAATTTTAATTTTGAAATTATTAAAATTTAAAATTTATTATTGTATCTATATATGGATTATAATTTTCTAAAAAAAAAATATTTTTATAAAAATTTAAGTTTTAAAATCTATAAAAAAAAAAAAATTTTTTTTTTTAAACCAATATAAATAATTTTGGAAAATTCTTTTGAATAATAAATCTTAATATAACTTTTAATATATATTTAAAATAAAAATAAGAATAAAAATCAAAGTAAAATAATAATAATAAAATATTTGCATAATTATAAAATGATTTTTTTTTATAGATCATTCATCCATATATATTGAATCGTAATGATGGGAAGTAAATAAGATAAATTATTTTATAAATATTAACATCTTTTATCATAAAATGCTAATATACTCGATAAACTATAATAAAAATTACTAAATTTTAAATAAAAGTATATTTCACAATTTCACTAAACGGTATATATAAAATATTATAATTTTTAATTAAGTAAATAATTTTTATAATTAAATTTAATTATGATTAGTTATTTTTTTATTTTTAAGCCACAAAATAATTTATATATTATTATACAATTCTCTTTAAAATTATATTAAGAATTAAAGTTTAATTCAATAAATTAATATTTTTTATAATGAATTAAATTTTAAATTTAAGATTAAAAATTTACAAAAAGAATTGCTTTTTTCTTTATTTTATGTTTTTTTTTTTTTTTTTTTTATTTTTATTTTTATTTTATTTTTAAATTTTTTTAATTGTATATTACATAATAAAGAATAAAAGGTCATATTTGATATTTGAAAAAACATTTTTTTTAGAACGGGATTAACTAAAGCGGAAGGACAATTAAAAAAAAAATACTAAAAAAAATGTTTTTGCAATTGTCAACCCAAAATACAATCAAGAGTATTATTAACAATTAATAATGTTTTCAGATATAAAATTTAGACATTCATAAGTTGCGTTAATGCGAACTTCATAATTTGAAGGGGGAGGTACGACTTCATAATTATTAACACATATAGGATAAGTATGTTATTTTTTTTTTTTTAATTGAAAACTCATCAAAGGTGTCAACAAAATCCAAAAAAAAAAAAAAAAAAAATAATAATATATCGTTATTATAATAAAATATATAGTTTATAAGATAGGTTATTAATATCATTTATATCATATTTTATAAATAAAAAATAAAGAAAGAAAGGAAATAACCCAGTACATCTCTAAAATAAAATAAATAGTTGAAATATGAATATAAATCATATATTGAATAAAACAAAACAAAACAATAAAAAATATTATATAAACATCAGAAGTTTATTTCAGTGTGAAATTGGTATTATAAAAAAAATTCACCGAAAACATGACTATAACAGAAAACAATAAGTAAAACTAAATTAAAATATAATTTAATCAAATTACTATTTTTATTATTTTATATTTTATTTTAGTACCTAATGATTATATCAAAAAGGTAACTTTTAATAATATTTTTTATTTCTTTTAATTTTTACAACTAAAGTTAATATATATATATATATCGATTGATTTTTAAATCAAATTATTATAATAAAAAATAATTATTTCATATAATATCCATTATTATAATAAAATCATCATTTCATATAATTTTTATTATTATAATGAAATATAATTATCTTATATATAGTATTTTTTATTATAATGGAATATAGTTTGGTTTATTTTTATTTATATTACTTTATTTGTTTTATTATATTTTATTTATTTATTTATTTTTTTAAATATTTCTTATTACAAAATAATTTTAATTATTAAAATAATATATTTTTATTCAATTTATTATTTTAAAAGTTAAAAAAATAAAAAAATAAAAAATAATAAAATGAAAAAAGCATAAATGTATAATGAAGCTTTGAAATTTTCAGATATTCAATTCAATAATTACTTTATACAAATTGACAACATAAAATATATCATAGGTTAAAGCTAATGTGAGGTAATAACAATTTAGTGTTGATGGGACAATACCACTGTGAAATTTACAAGTTAATTTTAGAACTTCGTTATAATGAAGCCATTAATATTAAATTGAAAAATAAATCATTTCAAGATATCTTCAAAAGTTTATATAACTTTATTAAAAATCGAAATAATGATGTAAAAAGTGCTAGTTATTGTAGAGTCCAAAATTTATTATATTCCTCAAATTTATATGTTGAATTAAATAATAAATACAGTGGATTTTATAGAATTTCATATTCAGATATAGAGTATGATTAATTTCCATGAATTTATCTGATCCTATAGAAAATTAAAGGACTACTCTAATGATGTAAAAAATTATATATCTGTCATAGGACCATTTGATGTTGTAGCAGTAGCCATGTATAAATGTGAAAAAGCAGACTTTTCAAGCCCTAAAAGAATAGATGAATATAGTAAAAATAACTATCAATATTTATTAATAAATTGTCATTATTGTAGCAAAGGAAAACTGAATAATATACCAAGTTTTGATGATAGATATTATAAAACTTTATAAAAATCACTAACAACGTCAAAATCTCAAGCTATAATACTCTGGTAAAATTACTAAGTGTGGTAGTGGATATGGAGTCTGTCCTGGTGTAATCAGTGGAGATATTACAGTACGACATCCAACCATTGTGGTATCAGTTGTCAAAGCAAATATGGACACATCAAATAAAGTTATTAATATAACTATATATTATTATGTTTAAAATAAATAAATATTTAATTTCTAAATTTTTTAAAAAATATTGTGGTAAAGCTCTAGAATAAATATAAATTAAGATTTTAATAATAAATTAATAAATTAATTGTAAAAGAAATACCTAATAAAAGTAATATATAAATTTAAATAAATAAAGGTATTTATATTGTGCAATTAAATATTATAAACTAATATATGAATCAATTAAAAAAAAATGGAATGAAAAAAAAATTGATAATTAAAACAAGCAAATAAAGAAACAAACCAGCCAACAAACGAAATAAACGAATAAACAAACAAACAAAAAAAAATTAAATAAAATGAAGTGTAATAAATCAATAAATTATTGTTCACAAGAAAGTGCTTAATAATCTGTTCTTTTAAAAGGTACATTACAAAATGTTAATAAGAGATTTTTAATAATTTAAAGGGCTTTTTCTTCATCATATTTTACCCTTTTTTTGAATAAGTTCTCACATTATATATTGTAAGGTGATGGATTTCACCATTTTTCACTTCTTTAGCAAAAATCAATAAAACTTTTTTCAGAGGTCATTGAAATATACAAATATGTTCAAGTATATTTATTATAAATTAGTAATCATTAGATAATATATAATGCATCATATGAAGGAACATCAATATGTATGAAAAAAGTAAATTATGTATAATAATATATATATCATGTATTTCATTGCCTTATAATTATTATATCAATTTTCCTTGTCTTTAAACTTGTTTGTTGTACTTTATCTTCCTATATATATATATATAAGAATTTATTTATTTGGTTTCAAAAAATCTTTGTGATTTATTATAAATTATGTTAATATATTAATATAAACATTCCTAAAATAAAGTAATATTATTAATGAATAAATGTAATTTTTATCATCTGTTATATAATTAAATTGAATCATTTATATTTAAATTATATTGTTTCAAGTATTTATGATAAACTTATATTTCTATTAAAATAATTCAAAAATTAACGTTATATATAAAATAATAAATATCTTTTTATTTTATTTTTTTTTGTTGTGATATTTTATTGTAATAAAGTTATTTTATTAGGTAGCTTTAAGTACTATATTAAACCAATTATTGAAAAAATTTCTTTGAAAATTTCTTTTCTTAGTTTAATTATTTTAAATAATAGTTTAATAATCAATAAAAAGGATATATTTTATTAATTTTTTCAAATACTAATGAAAAGAAATTGTTATATAATTAAAAATGATATAAAGTATTTCATAATAATAATATAATAGAAAGCTATTCAATATGATAGCTAATTACAAAAATATAAGGAAATAAAATATAATAAAATAAATATTAACTAGTATTTTTTTATGAAGTAGTATGATTTAACATTTAACATCAGCCACAATTATAAATTATTTAATAATTGATTTTCTTGTAAATAAGCTATGAATCTATTTATTCTTTTATATATAAATAATTTTTATAGTTATTAAGGTTTTTATTTATATATTATATTATATTTAGATAGATATTAGTAATAATAAAAAAAATTGAAAATTAATGTTTTCTACAATTTTAGTTAGTTAATAATTACTTTTGTAGTTAAAAATGTTATTTATTGTATCTTTTTTTTTTTTTTATAGAATACACAATTATTGTTTGTAATATATTTTAATATATTTCAGTGATATTAAAATATTATTTTTATTCATTTTTTATTCTTTGTAATATATTTTAATATATTTCAGTAATATTAAAATATTATTTTTTTTATTTATTTTTTATTCTTTTCTTTTTTTATTTCTTTTTACTTTTATTTCTTTTTTTTTTTATTTATTTTTATTTATTTATTTATTTTTTGAAAATGTTACACAAAAAAATCAAAATTGAAAATTAAAAAAAAAAAAAAAAAAATGAAGAAGATATTAACCAATAGCGTTAATTGAAATGAATATTTTATATTATAGTGTTATTATTTGTAAAATAAACTATAGTATATTTATATTACATCACTTACAATAACTTTAATTTATAATAAATTCTGAATAATAAAATATTTAAATTATTATAAAACAAATTAAAATACACAAAATAAATATGAAAAATGAAAATTTTATAAAATTAAAATATAAACAGTATCATAATATAATATATTATGATACTGTTTTTTTTTTTAATTTAATATATTAAATTTGTAATTATCATTCAGAACTTTATTTATATTTAATTTTTTTATTAACTTTAAATAATTTATTTATTTTTTTTGTTATAAACATACTGAATTTATTATGAATATATTTATGCTTTTTACCAAAATATTGACAACATTTAAAAATAATAATATAAAAGTTATACCAACTGATTCAAAGTAAATACGATTTTTATTAAAGACTATATTCCATATATCTTTAAATGAATTTATTAGAATCAATTAATCATTTTACTCTTTCATTATCAGATTACATTAATCATATTTAAAATATAATATGAATTTCTAAATTGTTTTTAAGTTGTATAAAAATTAGAAATTAAATTTATATAAATATTTTTTATAAACATTTTTCTGTTCTGTCAAATTATTTTAATACTAAATGGAAAATGAAAAATTTTCATTGTATTATTATACAAAGTAAGATAATATATTAAGAATGTATTGAATTAAAAATTTATTAATAAAGTATAAATTAGTTTGTAATATAAATGTATAAATTTGTTAATTTTATTTTATATAATATAAAATATGATGAAAGTTTTTTTTTTTTTATTTTTTAAAACAATACAAATTGTTAAATATAAAATTTTTTTTTATACAAATATTTAATAATTAAAGAAATATTAATTTTTTTTTTTTTTAAATTTTTTTAATTTAAATTTAAATTTTAAATTAAATCGTTTAGTTCTATATTATGAATATACCAATAATATATTTAATTTAATTCCATCATTAGTACAACCAAAAATCTATTATCCAAATAATTTATAATATATAATATAAAAATTAAGTAATATATATTATTATAGAAAAGATTTATATATAAAACATAGTAATTTTATTGGTTAATCATTATTATTTTTAATAAATATATAAAATTGAGTTGAAAAATACATTATAATACTATTACAACTATTACTATATACATTAATAATAATTAAAATATAAATTTTAAATATAAAATTTAAAATAAATAAATAAATAAATATATAAATTAATATATAAATAAATATAAAATATAAAAGTGAAATAAATAAATAAGTAAATAAATAATATTTAATAAAAAAAAAAAAAAAAAAAAATATATATATATATATATATATAATAGTACAAAAACGAAAAAACCATTAAAATGTGAATTTTACATAATTATTAAAGAGATAGGAAATTTTTTTTTTTTATTTTATTTTTATATTATTATTATTATTTTTATTTATTTATTAATCTTTTTTTTTTTAAATAATATTAATTTTTTAGTATTCTTTATTTTGAGATTATTAAATGATAAAATATCTTATATTTTGATTTAATATCAATTGATCTTACTTAGAAATAAACAAGAAATAATAAAACAAAATAAAACAGATTATTTCATATTATTCAATTATTCAGAAACAGAATAACAAGAACCTAATTTTCTTAATAATTTCATGAAATATTAAAATTTAAACAACTAAACTATAAATAATCAAATAATAATAATAATAATAGTAATAATAAAAACCTCGAATTTTGCAAATATAATATTTATATATCATCATTAGTAAATATATTAAAGGAGAATTTAAATGAAATAAAACAAAAGAAAAAACAATAGCTATATATAAAATTTAAAAAACAATAAATAACTGAAATAAATAGATAAATAAAAAAAAAAAAAAAACTATTACTAGTAATTGAAAACTATTAAAGTTAACATATAATAAGCTAGTACTTTTTTTTATCAAATTGAAAAAAAAAAATAATTAATTTAAAGTAATTAAATAATAGATTAAAAATTATCCAATTTTTTAATACAAATATTTTGAAACTTTTTCTATTATTTATTTTTATTTATATTATTCTTTATAATAATTAATTAGAAAAGAAGGAATTTAGTTTTAGAAACAATATTAATAATATATTTAATTCATAAGGAAAAAAAAAAAAATTTTTATTTTAAAATTATTATGAAATAATATATATTATACTTATTTATTACATACTTATTTAGAATAGTCTATTATCAATAAAACAATAAATCTATAAGATTTAAAATAATTAAGAAAATAATTATTTAAATTAATTATTTTATACTTTTAATTATTTTGTTTAACAAAGAATATTGTATATTTTGTATATTTTAAATCAGGATTATTTAAGTAAAATATAAAAATAAGGGATATAATCTTTATTATAAAATATATGGTAATAATACAAATATACTTTATTTTTTTTAATTAAAATATATTTATTGAGTATTATTTAATTAAAAAAAAAAAAAAAATTATTACTATATATAAAGTAAAAAGAAAAGAAAAGAAAATTAAAAGTAAAGGTAATTATTTTTCAATATAGTATATAAATGTTTTATTTCGTAAATTCATTAATTTTTCGTTCTTATATTTACAGTTTAGTAAAAATAGTAACTAGTATTCTCTTTAATATTTATTTATTTTTTTTTATATCCAATCTTTATATGAAGCAAAAAATAAATATCTAAAAGTAAAATACAATAATAAAAAAATATAAAGTTTAATAATTTAAAATTATTATTAAATAGTTAAATTTAATATTACATATATATATAATATTTTAATAAAAGTAAATAATATTTGAAATTTTTATTTGAATAACAAAAATATATAAAAAAAATATTAAATATAAAAGTAATATTAAATACTTTTAAAAAATATAGAAATAATAAAAAGAGAGATGATATCTCAGTATAATTCAAGTATTAATAAAATTTTAAATTAGATAAAACTATAAAAAAAAAATTTATTTAAAAATAATATATTTAAATTATTATTAAAATATTAATTTATAATTAATATCTCCAATATTTACAAATACAATTATAAAATAAATATTAAAGATATTTTAAAAAATTTTTTTTTACAAAAAGGAAAAATATATATATATAAATTGTAATTATGAATAAGTAAACAATATATTGATTATTATTATTATATATATTTATTAGAAAATAGTTCAAAAATGAATTTTGATTCAAAAAAGTCCAATAGTACTAGTGAAATATCTTCTACAAATGATGAAGGAATTGAAATAAAAAGAGATAGTGGTATAATACGCAGGAAAGCATTATATGTTAGTTCTTCAATGCAAAATCAAATTCAATCAGATTCTGTGTCATCAAATGCATCTTTTGATAATATCATTTATAATGAACCCATAGGAATTACCTCGAATAATACAATTAGTGGTGCTAATAATGTTAATGAGTCATGGAAGGAATCTAATCAACAGATAAAAAATAAATTTATAAGCTTAGATAATCATATGAATTTATCAAAGTACAATAATAATATTCCTATTAATACGTCATCTTTAAATGGAAATATAAATGATAATAATAATAATAATAATAATAATTCACAAATATATTCTCCCTCATCATTAAATAGAAATGGAAATTCTTCTTCCTTTTCATCTCAACAATATCAAGATCATAACTCCTATCCAGTAGTTAGTGCTGTTCCTATTTCAATTTCTCAAACGAATTCTCTTTTAGACAATTCGTCAATTTGTGTTTCTCCAAACATATTGGCTTCTTCACCACCATCATTTCTTGTTATTAATCAAAATCCAAACAATTCACTTAATTCAACACAATTATTTACTAATCAACATAGTCAAACTCCTCAAAATTCTATTCAATTTGCAAATGGCAATCTATTCATACATAATACCTTTCAGTCAGCTACAAATAATAATATGATTTATGGATCACCAACTACGTCCACTATATCACCGTCAACACCTACAAGTCAACCTATTATGTATAATAATACTGCACAGCTAACATCACCGTTTTCACAAGATGTTCGTATTCGGAATAACAATAAAATTTCGTCGAGTCAACGTTATTCAGTTCCTGTCATTTCAAATACTTATTCAATTGCTACGCCAAATGTTGTTTCTAAATCTAATACAATCAGTGAAGTCGAAAGATTAAATATGAATAATCCACAGTTCTTAAATTCAGTTACCAATACCGTTCATCAAACTCTTCCTAGATCAAATATTGATAGTCATAATACTGTTAGTCTCAGTGAAAGTGGAAATGATCGTAATAGCAGAAATTCCAGTAATAATGGAAGTTTCTGTGGTTTAAGTGTTAATGGTAAGGAATATCGACATAGTAGTAATTCTTTCCCTATTCCTGTAGATAGTAATAATCAAATCAATTCAATAAATGGTAGCTATGGAGACCCTAAATCAATTTCTATTTCTATTCCAAATCGTAAAGATAGTACCTATTTTGCAGGTACAAGTAAACACATAAATACTATTATAAATAGTAATAGTAATGATCAAATAAATGACAATGATTTACTGAATAGGAAAACTTTAAATTCATCAAAAGCTTTTTCTAATTTTTTGGATTCTTATACACATGTTCTGAATAATTATGATGGTGAAAATGATGCTAGTCAACCTAATACAGATACTACAATACCTCTTTTTATGGAAGATGCTGAGGGATCTAAATCAAATGAAAAAACTAATATTTCCGAACACGAAAAATCAAATTCCGAAATTCAAAGAAATTCAAGTACACTTTTAGGTCTTAATATTGAAATGGAAAAGAAAATTTTGAGAAAGAGAAATACTTTGAAATCAAAGGATCGATTTATAGCCGATGAAATTCTTCGTAAGATGAGTATTTCTCATTCACAAAATATAAATAGAACACCTACTCAGTCGTCTATCCAAAACAATCATTCCATTAAGATAGACAAAAATGGTTCTGTTGAAAGAAAGGATTCTATAAATCATAGTAACTCAAATCTATCAACTAAAAGTTCATTAAATTCATCAAAGAATTCTACACATTATCAAGAACTAAATAATGTTTCAGAATCAGCTGCTCAAGTAATAAATCAAGAAGAGCAAAATTTATTAAATTCAAGTCAAGAACATTTATCTAATAATGATGCAAAAAAAGATGATATTGATATCGGTCTTTTTCTTTTTGATAAATTTTATGAGGAATGTTTTAAACGTATTGATAATGAGTCTGACAAAGATAATAACAATGAAACTGAAGGTGATAACACCGTTTTAAGTAATACAAATATAGATCGTAATAATTCTGTTATTGACTTTGATGATGGAATAAAGGATGATTTCTTAAATAGCATGTTTTTTTCTAGTAATTCATCTTCTCTTGAAAATATTATAAACTTTTTAGGTGGTAAACCATTAATTGAAGAAGCAGAGGTTTGTAACAGTGAAAGTGAAGAAATAAAATCAAAAGCAATTCATAGTTCTGTAGAAAATTTATTTGAACCAAGAGAAAAAGAATCGTCTACATTACCAACATTAGATTCTATCAAAAATGTTGTATCAGTCGGGGAAAATAGTTTTACTTCAGAGCAACACAAAGAAAAAGCAATATCAAGAGAAGAAATTATGGAAGGAAAGGCTTCAACAATTTCACAAAATGATCTTTCCGAGAAACCATCAGAGCATACCGTTTCTCGTACTACCGAATCATCATCTGATTCGACAAAAACTGAAAGATCAACAGTTGTTACTGAAGATAAAGAAAAGGAAAGCAAAATAGTAACTGAAAAGAAGGAAGTTGAAGCAAAGAAAATTGAAACAGAGGATAATAAAATAAAAGAAAATGAAATGAGGGAAAATGAAGTGAATGAAAATGAAATTAAAGAAAGTAAAACAGAGGAAGAAGAAAACCAAGCTGAAAATAAAGTTAAAGGATCTAAAGAAAATTCTGGAGGTGATAAACAAAATAAGGATTCAGGAACCATCAGTAGTAGTGACTCAATGCAAAAAATTGAAGTGATTTTGAAAAAGAATAGTGATCGTGGTAATAAAATTATTTTACCACAATCTATATCAGATATTAATAAAGAAAATAAGGATGAAAAACCGTTTATTCCTAATAAAACTGAAGTTAAACAGTTGATTGATCGAGGTCTCTCAAATTCATCTACTCATAATGTAGATAATACCCAATTTTTCTGGTCCTCTGACGTTAAAAATAATACAGAAGTTCACCCGTCAAAGATATTTAATCGTGCCAATAGTTTACCTGAAAAATTATTGGGTACAATTCCAATAAGAAAGAAGTCTTTTGCAGAAAGTGCATATGTTATTACTCGTGATAATCTTGATAACAGTATTAATGGACAACCTGTAATTGATCCTAAAAATTATATTCGTTATAGAAGAAGTCGTGTTATTTGGGAACATTATAATAATTCCTATTTACAACATCGTATGATGTCATGGTCATCTCGTGCAATTATTCGTTCTAAAACTATAGGATCATGTCATATTAAACCACAATCATCTCTTCTTGAAGTTCCTAAGAAGGAAGGTGTTCCTTCTCGTTCTCAAACCACCGAAATAAAACCGAAAATAATTAAGGGTCCTGTTACTAATTATTATCAATATAGTACACCCACTATTGAATCATTAAAGGAAGATGATGAAATGTTAACAAAGGTGGTCAATGAATTAATGAAGAAAAAGAATGATGATAAAGCAAAATCTACTGAATTAATTGAAGGAGAAAAGAAAACAGAAGAGGAAAAATTAAGTTCAATTAAAACAGCTATGGAAGAGAAAAATAAGAAAAACGAAGTTGAAGAAAAATTATTAAGTTCCCCAGTACAGCCTTCAATAATTGTAGATAATGATGAAGAAAAATTGAGTCAACCTTCCATGAAAAAGGTTCAAATCAATGAAGTTAATAATGAAATTCTTCCCACCGTAGAGATCACTGGCATTCCTGAAAGTGATTCTTCTCTTTCTTATTCTAAAACCATTTATGAATATACTAGAGATGAAGATTTAGAAAAAATTGTTGAAGAAAATCATAAGGCAAAACGTTCAGGTTGGGCTATTTGGTGGTCTAGCTATGCTAGTCAAGAAGATAATGATCGTTTAAAGGAACAAAAACAAATCAATGAAAATAGAAATAAGAATCTCTTAAAGAAAATAAGATATTTTGGAACTAAAAGCAAAAAGAATAAGAAACAAAAGAAGAAAAAGGATGTTCAAAAAGAGGAAGTTCAGGAAAATTTAAATCAACAAGGAATTCAATTAGAAAAGCAGCAAATTCAAACTACTGTAGAATTAAGTACTCCAGTAAGACGTAGTTCACTTGCTAGTCACAAAGGTGAATCAAATCATGATAATAAAACAATTTCCGATCAAGCAGTTTCAAAAAAACAGAAGAAAAAAGAAGTAAAGGAAGAACAAAAGAAAAAACAAAAGGAAAGGGAAAAGAGTAAACATAAGGATAAGCATAAGCACAAGCATAAGGATAAGCATAAGGAAAAAGATAGGCATAAAGATACTGATAAAGAAGAATCTAAAGAGGAAAGTCAAAATGAACAAAATGAAAGAAAAATAAAAAATCAAATGAGTAGTGCTATTTCTATTCCAAATCAAAAGATAGATTCCTTAAATAAAGAAAAAGAAGAAGAAGAAGAAGAACAATTAGGTTCAAGTTATTCATCACTTTCATCATTTTCTTCTCTTTCCTCACTTTCTTCACTTTCTTCACTTTCTTCTTCTTCCTCTGCATCTGCTTTATCCATGATTAATGAAAGATTAGATAATGAAAATCAATCCATATTACTTCAAATTTCAACTGATGTTGCTGATATTAATACTCATGAAGAAATTTTCCAAGATCATTCCTCAGAAATTTCTGATTTAGTTTCATCACCAGGAAGTCCACTTTTCTCATCTGCTCTTAATGAAAAGCAAATTGTAAACGAATTATATTTAAAGAATGAATTGCCATCACCCTCTCCTTCTATTACTATTTCAGATGAAATTTTATTATTAAATAGAAATGAAGTAAATGAACAGAGAGAAATCTTTACAGAAGAGGATCTTCTTTCATCTTCTACTAATCAAAGTCAAAATCAAAATCAAAATCAAAATCAAAATAAGATTACCTCATTATATGATTTAGTTACTATTTCTGAATCTATGAATAATAATAATTCAAGTTCACAAGACCCTGGAATGCAACAAATTTATATAATTAACGATGGAAATCTACAAACAACAAATATAATTAATAATTATGATTATGATTATGATAATGATCAATTAAATGCTGTTATCATGGAAATTCAAAAGAAAATTGAAGCTATTTATCAATTTCAATTTCGACTTCAACAACAGTCAGAACAAATTAAACTTCAACAATCGGAACAGGAACGTATGCTTCATGAACGTTTTTCTGCAAGGGATAATTTGCTTCAAGATGAATTAGAATTTTTAAAGAAAGAAAATGAATGGCGTCAAATCTCTGTTCAACAACAAAATATTATAAATCAAAAACAAATGGAGTTACAAAATCAACTTAGAAAATTACAAATTCAACAAGAATTAGTACAACAACAGCAACAACAACAACAACAACTTCAATTACAAAAATTACAACTTTCTAAACTTGAAATGCAACTTCAACTTCAAGAAAAAATGAAACAATTTCAACCTTCACAACAAATACAAATTCAACAATCTATGGATGAATCTCAATATCTTTATAATAATAATTATAAAAATCATAATTCTCAAGTAAATACTACTTTTGAAGAAGAAATTACTGAATTATTTAATAATGCTGGACAAAACTTAAATAATTATAATGATAGTAATAATAATAATAATGTTGTAATAGAAAATCTTCAAATTATACCCAGTATGGAAAACATTGATATTAATGAATTAATTAAAGCCAATTATGATAGTGATGAAAGTTACACAAGTAATAGTGATTATTATAGCGATAGTTCCTTTATTAGTAGTGATTATAGTAATAGTACTTTTAATAGTAATGACCAATTCATAACTCATAATGATAAACTACATATATATAAACCAGAAGATGATATTCCATATGCTCGTTTTGATCCAAGAGTTGAAAAAGCCTTATATAAATTATCATGGGATAAACTTTCTCGTTCTAGACGTTCACTTCATCAGCAGGTTGTTATTCGTAATTTAATGATTTATTACTTTACTATTAATATGGATGATAATGTTTCTCGTAAGAATAGTATTCGTCGTGGTGTTCCACGTATTAGAGGTGTTGATAGACGCAGATCTAGATCAAAATCTAGAAGACATAATTAATAAAGATAAAAAAAAAAAAAAAATAATAATAAAAATAAAATAAAAAATTAAAATAAAATTATTTATTTATTTTTACAATAATAATAATAATAATATATGTATTTGTAATAAATAATAATTAAGAAATGAATTAAATAAATTAATAGTACATAATGATTATATATTAAATATTTATCCGTATAATAAATATAATTATATGTTTTTTTTTAAAAAAAATAAAATAAAATAAAATAAAATAAAATAAATTAACCCCTTCCCTTTTTATATATATATAAATATATATATATATATTTTATGTTTTAATCGTATTTTTTTTTTTAAATTTATTATTAAGTAATCCTTTTTATATTTTTAAAAAGTATATTTAGAATATTCAGTTATTGTTTTATTAATACAATTTTTTTCTTTTCTTTTCTTTTTCTTTTCATAAAAATAAACAAAAATTAAATTAAATAATAAAAATAATATTAAAGTAGAATAGTAGATAGTAGAATAAAAAAAAAAAAAAAAATAAATTAAGAAAAAAAAAAAAAAAAAAAAAAAAAAATAAATAAATAAATAAATAAAAAAAGAATAAAAAATAAAATAAAATAAAAATAAAAATATCAAAGTTATAAATATATATTTTCAATATTTTTATTTTATTATTTTTTTTTTTTTTAAAAAAAAAAAAAAAAAAAATACAAATAAAAATAATAATAAATATATATCTATGAAAAATAATTTATTAAATAAATAAATATATATATAAATTTTTAAAAAAAAATAACAAAAAAAAAAAAAAAAAAAACACAATTATATTAGAATAGATAAGTAAATTATTAATATTTCTTTATGAAAGATATTTATATATAAATTAATAAATAAAAATCAAAATAAAAAAAAAAAAAAAAAAGTTATATATATGTATATTTATACTACTACTATTTTACACTATTTTACACTATTTTTTTTTTGTTTTTTTGTTTTTTTGTTTTTGTTTTTGTTTTTGTTTTTGTTATTGTTGTTTTTATTTTCTTTAAAAAAAAAAAAAAAAAAAAAAAAAAAAAAAAACTTTATAGATACAAATTTTTACAACAACAATCTATATAACATTAGATTGCTAAAGCTACAAAATATAGTATGATGATGAGGGCTGAGGAACGTAGTTGAAACCTTGTTGGCATGAGCCTGTATATTTTAAATCATGTCGTCGTCGTAGCTAATGTGGTTTATGCCCTTCTTATTATCTTCTTCTTAATTATATATCATTAACAATATATTAATAATATGAAATGAGGTACATTATAATTTGAAAATTAACCAAAATGAGCAAATAGTACTTGATAAATAATATATTGTTTTAAATAGTATATATATATATATATACAAATTCGTTATATAAGTAGTAATATATAATAGATTTATACCGCTTATATAATGGTATCATTATAATTCATGTAAAAACATGTATATATATTTAAACACTATTTATGACACTATTTAATATTAAATCGTAAATAAAATTTTTTCAAAAATTTTTTTATCACTTATTTATACTAATTTCCGTACAATAGAAAGGAAATTAGTATAAACAAGTGATAAAAAGAAAAAAGAGTTTCAAACGAAATGTGAATTAGAGAGAGAACTAATAAATAAATAAATAAATAAATAAATAAATAAATAAATAAGTAAATAAATAAATAAGTAAATAAATAAATAATTGTAAAATAAATAAATGAAAAAATTAGTATATATAAATATAATAAAGTTTAAATCATGAAATGGTATAATTGAAAATGATGAAAGAATAAAAATTAGTCTTCTCCATTTGTTTAATACTACACCTATTGTGCAGATACCGCACCTCACGTTTGAATCTTCCCCTTGGTACTAGGATACTCCCTATGCCCCATAAGTTACTTTTTCATAATTTAGTTCCTCTTGAAACTTTTTAAATGACCATAAGGGTTTTTTTTTTTTTTTATATTATTAAAAGACTTATAAAAAATGTATAAATATATAAAATAAAATAATTATCTAATAATTATCTATTTTTATTTATTTATTGTTTTTTTTTTTTTTTTTAAAAATTTTATTATTATTTATTATTTATTATTGTTATTATTAACATTAATAGTATTTTTTTGTTTTATTGTTTAATTTTTTAATTTTTTTTTTCATACTATTTTTATTCTTTCTTACTATTTCAAAAATAAATAAATAAATAAATGATTTTTATAAAGTTTCCTTAACTTCAATAATGTGTAACACAATAAATTTTTATTCGTAATAAATAATATATATATACATAATTATTTTTGTACTACAGAATTGTAATTAAAAATTTCATATATAAATATAAATAATATAATTTAAAAATCTTGAATTTATATTTATATTATAATAAATAAAAAAATTTTTTTTATTTATTTTCTAATATTTTTAATTATTATTTGAAAAAATAAAACTATTAAAATATCTTTATATTTAAATAATTGTTTTTTCTATTTTTTTTTATAATAAAAATAAAAATATTTCGTAAAATTTCTTCAAAATGAATATACGTATATATATATATACTTTTTTTTTGTTAATTATAAAATAATGAAAAAAGGTAAAAACAAAAAAAAAAAAAATAAGCTTTATTATTTTATATTTTGTAAAAAAATGAGTTTAAATATTAACTTTTTAAAGTTTTTATAATTTAGTGATTAAATATAATTTATTTTAAAAAAAAATGACAGTTTTATAAAAATGATTTTATAAAATATAATAAAATGAAATAAAATTTATTAAGAAATAGAAATAATTTATAATGTATAAAATAAAATATATTAAGAAATAATTTATAATATAATAAAAATAAAATGAAATAAAATTTTAAAAAAGTAGAAATAATTTATAATATTATATATAAAAATATTATAAAATAAAATTTTTTAAGATATAATTTATAATATAAAAAAATATAATATAATAATATAATAAAATAAAATTTATTAAGAAATAATAAAATAAAATATATAAAAATATAATATTAATTATATAATAATTTATATACGGTATATGTAATATATTTTAAAAAAAATTTTTTTTTATTATTAAAATTTTAATAAAAATAATTAAATATAAGTAAATAAAATAATTTAATAAATTTTAATTTTTGACCATTTAAAAATGAATGAATAACTAAATAAATAAATAAATATATAAAATATTTATATATAATATTGACCATTTAATTAATTAATTAATAAATATATAATTATATTTATATAAATTTATATAAATTAAAATTTTATAATTCTGATATAATTAATATATATAATATATTTTATATAATTTGATGATTTATATTTGAAAAAGAAAAGAGTAAACAAAAAAAAAAAAAATTTAAATAATTTTAAAAATTTAAATTTTGTTTTCTTTTCAAACTTTGATGATACTAAAATAAATTGAATAATTTAAGAGTTAAAAAAAAATATTATATTTATAAAAAGATTATGTATTTATTATATAACCTTTGCCTATAAAAGTTAATGAGCTATTTATAAAATTTATTACACTATTTGAAAATTAAAATAAATAGTATTATATTTATCATTATTTATTATTTAAAATTAATACTTTATAAATAAAGCCTGATATATTTAATATACAACTAATTTTTATTTAATTATTTATTATTTTAATATATTTTTTTTTTTTTTTTTTTTTTTTTGAAGTTTGTAGAGATCATTTCATATCCTTAATTATAATCAATTTTTTACATATCATATATATCATTTTTATTAAAAAAAAAAAGGTGCCCCAATTTTTTTTCTTTTTATATGATATTTTTAATTATTCATTCTTTTATAGTTAAAATGTTTTTCTCTAAATTAAATATTATAATAATTATTATTTAAAATTTAATAGCTTATTGATAATAAGTTAATATAAATATTATTTTAATTATTTATTATAGATAAAAATGTATAATTTATTTGTTCTTTATTATTTATTTATTTATTATTTGCCTTAATTATTATTTATTATTTGCCATTTATTATTATTTATTTATTGTTCATTTATTATTATTATTTATTATTTATTATTTATTATTTATTATTTATTATTTATTATTTATTATTTATTATTCAATTATTTATTATTTATTATTTATTATTATTTATTATTCAATTATTTATTATTTATTATTTATTATTTATTATTTATTATTTATTATTTATTATTTATTACTTATTATTTATTATTTATTATTTATTATTTATTATTTAATTATTTATTATTTATTATTTATTATTTATTATTTATTATTTATTATTTATTATTTATTATTTATTATTTATTATTTATTTTCTATTAAATTTTCTATATTTTTTATAATTTAAATAATTATAAGAAATTATTTTTAATAGTATAATATAGTATAGTATTGAATATTAAATATCAACGTGTTTTCTTATTGAAGTAATAATAATACTTATTTTGTATCATTCTATATATTTATTTTCTTTAAATTTTAAATGTTAATGTAGAATATCAATTAATATATTAAATCAATTTAAATCTGTATATTTATTATATATACTTCAATTCATCCATTAAAAAAGAAAAAGAAATGAATATAATAATAAATTTAAATATATTATTATATATAGTACTTAGTATATTTAAATACATTCATATTTTTATATTTAATTAATTAAATAAAATAAATAAAGTCTATTAATCCAAAAAAAAAAAAGAAAATAAAAAAAAAATAAAAAAACATGATTTTTCTTAAAAAAAAAAAAAAAAAAACAATTAAAATACTTTTTTTTATAATTTTAAATAGTTGAATAGTTGAATATCGAATATTGAAAAAAAATTAAAATATATTACAGATTATACTCTAATATATTATTAAATAATTTTTATTTAGGTTTTATTTATATTATGTTTTATATTTAATAATAATTTTTTTTTAATAAATTATAAAATATAATAAAAATTACAATAAAAATATAAATAATGAAATAATGAAATATTCATTAAAGAATTATACTATGTTACTATGTAATTATTTATTATAACTTTTTTTTTTTTTTTAAATGTATGCTTAATATTAACCAAAAGAGTTTACTTATTATTGTTCTATTACAATTGTATCATTTAATTTTGCATAGGCAATAATTATATTTATCGATTTTAAAAATAATTCTCATAAAATATATATATATATTTTATATATATTTAAATAATAGAAAAATATAAAAACTAATGAAAATCTTTAGTAATAATATATATATATATTTTTAATTTTATATATTACTCCATATATATTATATAGAGAAAATTAATTTGGAATTATTTAGTATAACCGACTAATTAAAACCTTTTAATTATAAATATATTATAATATAAAGACATTAAATATAATAAATTTTTTTTATTTTATTTTTTTAAAATGAATAAAAAATGATGAAAATAAAATATAAATTAAAAAATTTTTATAATATATTAGAAATTATTCAAAAATATTAACTTTATATTTTTATTATTATTTTTTTTTTAAAAAAACATAAAATAATAAATAATATAAAAAAATTTTTTTTTTTTAATTTATTTTAAAATAGTATAAATACAAATAAATTTCATTAAAATATAAATAATTTATTTTATAGTTAATTTACGTTAAACTGTAAAAAAAAAAAGAAAGAAAGAAAAAAAATATTTGGTGGAGAAAGCAAATGTAAAATTCAATAAGGATATTTATTTAATACATTTAGTTGGGAAACATTTGTTATTGTTATCACAGCAATAAATTAACATACTTTTAATTTGAGAATTATAATAAAATTAATACTTTTTAAATTATTAATATATATATATATATATCAATTTTTAAAGAAAAGAATGAATATTTCTTTTTAATATTGTAACAAAAGAATAAGTTTTATTTAAATGTGAATATAATTTTATGATATAATAAAAATACCCTTTTTTTTTTTATTTGTATTGATAGATTTTTTAAATAAATAAATTAAAATAAAAAGTATTGCTATTGAATTAAATTAATAATTATTATTAATTTAATAATTTTTTCAAAAGAAAAAAACAATTATCAAATAATTATTATTTATTTTTATAATAAAAGAATAAAAAAACTTTATAATACAATTTATATATAAAGTATATTATTACAAGAAACATATTTAGTAGGATATTATCATACTAATTTTTCAAACATTTAAAAAACAATTTTTTTTTTTTTTTTGTTAATTATTTTTTAAAGTTTTAATTTTTTATTTTATTTTTTTTTTATCTAATTTTTTATTTTATTTATGTTTAATATTTACTTTATGTTTTGAAGGTTATAATATACAAAGGAAAGGTTATCATAAATATATTATTGAATTTAAAGTATTAGAATTATAAAATGATAAAAAATAGTATTAATTATTTTAAATAAATAACATATCCTACGAATGAAGTCAACCACAATTAAAGATGAATAAAAACAATGAAAAGAAAAAATAATATACTAAAAAATTTATCTATATCTTAACTTTAATATTATCTTTTAGTAATTTTATAAATATCAAAACAACTTGAAGTTAATAATAATTATAATTCAATATTTAATTCAATAACTAGAATTAATAGTGAAACCACGCAAAAAACATTAGTAATAAACAATTTTTTAATATTCAATATGGAAGAGTAAAAAAAAGAAAAATTTTTTTTGTTTGGAAATTTTTTACAATAACAATATATATTTTAATAAAAATATTAAGTAGTTATATCAAAATAGTAAAAATTAAAATTAGATAAAAGAAAACCCGAAAAAAAAAAAAAAAAAAAAAATTATTATTATAATATTAAATAAATTTTTTAAGTATCTTATAAAATATTTTATAAAGAAATATATACTAAAATTACTAAAATAATTTATATTTTATATATAAAAATTTTGTTTTATAAAATATATATATAATTTTATAAAAACTATAAATAGAAAAAATTTTTTTTAAAAAAAAAAAAAAAAAAAAGGAAAAGGAAAAGGAAAAAGCAATTTAAAAGCAAAGCAAACATTTAATATAGCCTAATAAAAAAGATATTTTAATAGGAAAAGAACAGCAAAAATAAAAATGTTTGAATATTTTAATTTAGATAAGGATGAAATGAGATATTCATCTAAAGTTTTTTACTATATTATTCCTATTATTATCTTCATACGTATTTATGTCTTTTACTTTTTTGAAGTAGTTGCAAAATGTTGCTCTGAAAGGTATTCTACTACCTATAATACTCTTAGTGATAAACAAAAAAAAGATTGGACTTCAAAAGCTAATTCTATTTTTCATGCTATTTTAGTTACTATGTAAGTTTTTTTATTTTTTATTTTTTATTTTTTTTATTTTTTTATTTTTATTTTTTTTTTTTTTGTAGTTATGATTTAATAATTTATAATGATTTTTTAAATAAAAAATTTAAAATGAAAATATTTATATTGAATAATTTATTTTATATTTATTTTTATACATTATTTTATTTATAAAATTTTTATAATAAACAATAATACTAATTTTTATGTATAAACTACAATTTATTTTTAATGCTATAAATATATATATATATTTAATTTTATATTATAAATATTTAAATAAATTTTTGTAGTTTATGTATACCCCACACCATTACTGATATTGTTTACAGAAAAAGTAATAAGGATTTAGCTTTTGGTATTACTAAGAGAAGAGTTGATGTATTATTATGGGTTTTAGCCTACTTAACATATGATTTATATATGATGATTCGTATAAGTGGAAAAAAAGTTTCAAGGGCCATGTTATTACATCATGTAGTATGTATGTCAGCTTTCCTTTTAGGTTTATATCTTAATGTTGGCACTGTTTTTATGGCTTCTTTCATTATTAATGAACTATCCACTCCATTTCTTCATATACGTTGGTATCTCTCTAGAATGAAAATGCGTGATTCAAAAATTGCCTTTTTTAATAATTTAATTTTTGCCATCACTTATTTAATTGTTCGTGGTATTTGGAATACTTATGTCTTCTACATTCTTTGCAAAGGTTTCTGGGATTACAGAGATAATCTTCATGGTAATCCCGTACCATTTGGTGTAATTGCCTGTTTACCATTCTTTGCCTTAAGTCATTTACTCTTAAATTATTACTGGCTATCTCTAATCATTGTTCAAATCATTCATCCAAAGAAGACAGCTCCAGATGAAACACCAAGTTCATCTGCTTCAAGTTCACCAAGACTTGTTGCCATTGATCATACTAAGACTAAAATTAAATCTTCTTCAAAGAATAAATCAGGAGAAGAAGAAGAAGAAGATTCTTCAAGTAATTATGATACAGAATTAGAAAGTATTACTGTAAATAAAATAAATTCTCATTTAAAGAATAATAGAAATAGTATCAATTCTAATGACAGTAATGATAATTATAATAAACCAAAGGAAAACACACCATTATTAAAAGAATATAAGAAAAATAAAAAATATTCTAATGAGTAAATGAATTAAAAAAAAATAATAATATATATATATATATAATAATCATATATGTTGTAATATGAATATATATTATTTATTCATTCATTAATATAATTATGATCATAAAGCCTTCCCAATTTTTAAATGTCATTTATTAGAAATAAAATAAAACATAATATGTATAAATTCAATTCATAACCACATTTACAATAGAAATAATAATTTAAAAAAGTATATAAAGCCATAAACTTATACAATAGAAGTAAAGACGAGAATAATAATAATAATAATAATAATAATAATAATAATAATAATAATAAATTTAATGGAAAAAAATTATATTATACATTTAACCCATATATAAAAATATATATATAAATATATATTATAAACAATCAAATCAATTCCATTTTTTTTTATAGAATATATCATAAACAATTTAAAGTAATATTTCAATTTAAATTATTACAAAGATATAGATTTAATATAAACAATATATGTAAATAGAAATAATGAAAAAAAAAAAAAAAAAAAAAAGCAAGCAAACAAACCAAAAAAAAAAAAAAAAAAAAAAAAAAAAAAGAATTATATAAGCAAAAAAAAATTTTTTTATTTTTATTTTGTATTATTTCATTTATTTTTACTTTTTGATTTTATTCAATTTTTTTTTTTTTTTTTAAAGAAACAAATCTAAATAAAAAAAAAGTTTAGTAATACTAATAAAAAAATATTAAATAATTTAGATAACAACAATCATTACAACTAAAACAATGAAAAACAAACCTTATTTAAATAATATCTATAAACATTATTATTAATCTATAAATTTAAATAGTATTACATATATATATAAATATATAAAAAGCATATTAATGCATTATACAAAAGAAAGATAAAAAAAAAAATATTTTTAAGATTTTTTTTTTTTTTTTTTTTTTTTTTTTTTTACATTAAGCTTTTTAATTTTTTATTTTCTATTTTTTTTGTATAATTTTTTTTGTTATAATTTTGGATATTTCTTATATATATATTATTTTCATTTCAAAAGTATTAGTTAATATAGTAATTATAATCATCACAATTGTAATAAACTTATTGCTATCTATTAATTTTATTTTTATTTTTATTTTTATTTTATTTTATAATAATAATAATAAAAAAAAAAAAAAAAAATAAAAGTATAAATAAAAAAGTATTTTATATATATATAAATTAAAAAGAATGAAAAAAAAAAAAAAAAAATTTTTTTTTATTAATTTTTCATGTAAAGCTTATTATAATTTTTTTTTAAAAGTTTATCAATTTTAACTTTAAAATCTAAGTTCATTCATATTTTTTTTTTTTTTTTTTTTTTTTTTTTTTTTTTTTATAATTTTTTTTGTGTGTATATATATATATATATATATATATAACTTTTACTTTCTTTTTTTCTTTTCTTTTTTTTTTTTTTTTTTTTTTAATAAATAGATTATTGAATAAATCAGAGTTTCGGTTTTTTTTTGATTTGTGGGACATCATTGTAGAGGAGAGTTTGCTTTAAAGTCCAAAGTTTAAAAATTTGTCTCCAATTACATTCAATTTTTACAAATGTATTTTACAAAAAAAAATAAAAAAAAAAAAAAAATAGTAATAAATTATTATTATTAAAAGTAAGAAAAAAAAAATTAAATAGGTTTATTCATAAATATGTTTTGTATATTACTGAGATTTATATATTAATTAATATTATTATTATTATTATTATTACTTTTTTTTTAATTATTTCCTTTACATATTTAAAGATAAATTATTAAATTTTATTATTATTATTATTATTTTTTTTTTTTTTTTTTTTTTTTTTTTTTTGATTTTTACATAATTTCAAATAATATTAACACAAAACAAAACGTACATAATAATAACTTTACATATTACAATATATAAGAACATAAATATATATATATATATATCATGATATATATTATGTTAATCATAATACCCAATGATGGAACCTAAGCTGTATGGTTTCTGAGGGGATTCAGCAATTAGTATAATAATAAAATCTTAATTATTTTTCAATCTTATATGCAATTTCAATCTTTTTATATAAAACATAACTGTAGCTTTTTAAATCAATTATTCAATCAAAAGAATTTTTTACACTATACTACTAACAATATTGTTTTTTTTTTCTTATATTTTTTAAATTTTTTCTATATTTTTTCTATACTTTTTATATATATATATATACTTTTTTATCGTTATATATGTTATTTTATATCTCTATATTAATTTTTTACTTTAGGTTTTTTTAATTTTCATATCCTTTTACAATATTTTAACATATAAAAAAAAAAAAAAAAAATAAATTAAATTTACTATTTTACATTATTTTATTGAATAAATAATTTTTCCACTAACATTGTTTTTTAAATATATCTTAGGAAATACAATTCATGTGAAACTATTAACTCTTATATTCAGTAAACTTAAATGTTAAATATTTTATATATAATTCTTTGGTATTCAATCCTTATAATCAATTCATTTTAAATAGAAATTAAGTCAGTTCTTTTCTCAACTAACTCTAAACATGGATGCTTCTAGTTCTGTTAACACTACTCCCTTCCATCGTGGTTTCTACTGCTTCGGAAATCATATGAATAATTATAGCCTTATTTTCATTCATGACCTTAATTCTTGGTCCCCTAGAAAACTAATGGCACAAGTTATTAGTAAGATCCCTTACTACAATGAAATTATTCCATATGTTAAAAAACTTTTTTCTCCAAGGTATGGCTCATACTTCATTATTAGGGTTAATAAATACAAAAATGATCTCATCTTTTTCTATGTTTTAAATTTCTTAAGAGATGAAATTCCTGAAACAGCTAAAATTACCTGGTCCTTGTGTAATAAACTGAATCAAATGAACAAGTCGAGGAAATCTAAAAACATTGATGTTGAACTTAATCCTATGGCAAAAGATTTTTTCTCTAGCCATCTAAATTCAAATTCTTCTTTCTTTAATCTCTGTGTTAGTTGGAATATTAACGGTTGGAATACTGAAAAGCGAGATAGTATTTTGTATCTCAACTCTACTTTTAAACCTATATGTATCTGTCTACAAGAAACTGGAAAAAGTAAATATCTACCAAAAGATGTTTCATCACCTTTAATTCCATATTACAACTCAGTTTTCCTTAAAGCTAATCCTAAAACCCCTGGTATGAGAGGACTCTTTATTGGTGTTCATTCTTCGTGCTCTTTCTTCCAAGAACCGTTTTTATACAAATATATCATTTCAGTTAATATTACTTCTTTTTGGAATCAAAAATGTACTATTGGTAATATCTACTTCCCTCAAAGCAAATGGAAGGAAGCAAGACTAGTTGCTTTTGATGAACTCTCTCAATGGTTACGTTTTCACAATAGAAAAAATGTTCCGGCTGTCCTAGTTGGTGACTTTAACATGTCATTAAAGAAGATCAAAACATACATTTCAAATAATTTTCCTAATTGGTATATTGCTCCTTTATATGGTAATCAATTTACATATGCTAAAGGTACTAGATCATCTTGCATTGATCATGTCATCTATAATGAGGCTTTGGCATCCCATATTAATAAAACCTCGGTTTGTACTTCGTTTTATGGTATTTCTGATCATAAACCTATTTTACTTTCTTGCAACAAAGTTCTCTCCGATGGTTTTATAAGGCCTACTAAAGTTTCTAAATGGTCAACTCATATTTGTAAAACAAAAAATTCAGATATTTTATCACATAATTATTTTTCAATCCTAGAAAATGACCTTGATTCTCATTACAATTCGCTTACGGCTGATGAAATGGTAGAAAAATTTATCAATACAGCAAATAATATCGGGAAAGATATTAAGGCTTTTATTCCAACAAATTTAAAGGGCTCTGCTTTTCATTGTCCTTATTACATTAAAAAACTATCTCATGAAAAATATATTGCATTTCGGAATATTAAGCCTTACTTTAATTGTGAAAATGTTGATAATTACCTTGAACAATTTAATAAATATGAAAAACTTTGCAAATTAATCAAGAAAACTAAGAGTAAATTTCGTTCTGCTAGATTTAAGGCTAATATAGTAAAAATAGGTAATTATTTTTTGAATAAAGATTTCAAAAATGGTTGGAGATGTTTAAAGAAAATGGCTAAACCATCATATTCATCTACCTCCCTTACTTGCATTAAATCTAAGTTTGGTCAAGATATTATCTCTCCTTCAAAGCAATTAGATAGATGGGCTGAATATTATAAAGATCTTGCTTCGGATCCCTCAGGTCACAGCCTTAATCGTAATTACTGGAATCATGCTTTAAGGAATATTAGTCTTAGATCCACTACCTGGAATATAAATGGTCCTATTACGATTGAAGATATTAAAAAAACTATTTCATCGATGAAAAATAACAAAGCACCCGGCCCCGATGGTATTCCGATT
>JACVTC010000023.1:837500-852500 GCA_016946835.1 Neocallimastix lanati (nom. inval.) | reverse complement strand
TTTTTTATTTATAAATATATATAAATTGAATTTATTGAATAATAAATAAATAAATAATTAATTAATTAAAATAATAAAAATAAAAATAAAGGAAAAAAAAAAAAAAAAAAGTATGATATTTTACTTCTTTTTCTTTTCAAGGTTCTCATTTCTTTACAAAGTTTAAAATAGTTATGACCAATTTTACGATTTAAATCATATTTTACTTTATGTTTATTATCCTAAAAAATTATTAAAAAAAAAAAAAAAAAGGTATATATATATTAATGGTGATATAAATTAAATAATAAAATATAATATAATTTTAAAAGATATATACAATATAACTATTATTAATTGAATGAATGCTAGTTTGATAGGATTTATATATAGTTTCAATGGAAATATCTCTTAATCTTTTAGCTTGTTTAATTTTATTAAATAGTTCTTCTTTTAAACTATTTTGTTGAATTTCAAAACCGGGATGAATATCTACATATAAATTAATAAATAAATAAATAAATAAATAAATAAATAAATAAATAAATAAATAAAAAGTAATGACTAAAGAAAAAATTATAAATTATAAAAGTATAATCAACTTTATTAAGTATATATATATTATTATTATTATTATTATATGAATATTATTCCTGTATATAAATATTTTATCCTTGTGTTTTTAATCCATGTAAAAAATAGGGTATTTGGAATTTAATATTCCATGTACCTTATTTAAAATATAGTTTTCTTTGTGTATATATAAAAAAAAAAAAAAAAAAAAAAAAAAAAAAAATAATTATAATAATAATAAAAATAAATTAAATTAAACTTACTCTTTTTTATTAGATCTTCTTCATATTTTAATTGGTTATATTTTAATTGATATAATCTAAAATTCATAAAAAAATAATTGAAAGAATAAATATTTATTATTATTATTATTATTATTATGTTATTTAAATATGTATATATTAATATATAAACTTACTCATCTCTTAAAAGATCTACTGTTTTAAGAGTTTTATAAATTTTATTTTTCACTGTTTCTGCTAATGGATAATTGTATGGATAATTTTTTTTATCAAAAGTAGAAAAATCTGTATCCGAGGGTATATTATTTTCTTTTACACTTTCTGATGATAAAGTATTTTGTGATATTTTATCTTCAGATAACGAATCCTCTACAGAAGATGCTGAAGAAGAAAATAATGGTTTTGTTTTTTCAAGGGTACCGGATTTTATCGGTGTAGTAAGAATAAGTTCTTCCATTGAAGAATCCATAGGAGTAGGAAGATAGGTATTATTAGAAGATACCTTAGTATCTTTTAAAAGAGGATTATTATTAATATCCAATTTCGATTCACCATCAAAATCTTGACTATTATCATGATCGTCCATAAAGGAAAAGGTAGAAGAATTATCCTCTAATGATAAAGATGGTAACATATTTTGAAATTGAATTTGAATTTGGGATTGAGCTTGAGATTGAGACTGTGTTTGAGTTTGAGATAGAGTTTGATTTTGAGTTTGAGTTTGATATTCAGGACATAAATAATGAATAGCAAAATCTTCCTCTTTATCTTTTAAATTTTCTAAATCCTTTTCATTATTATCATTCTTATTCTTTTCAATTATTCTTGATGGAGCTAATTCTACTTTATCAATAATTGGATTACTATAGATAGTGGTATAATTATCAATCGCCTTTGAATAAGAACCTTCATTAGCTGCCATATCATTCAAAAGATTAAATAATTCATTCTTAATATAAATATTACTATGTTTACTAAGGGTAGGTGTAATATCATATTCATCTTCAGTGACATTTAAACTATTTAATTGCTCAACGACTTCTCGTGTTAAAAGTATGTGCTCAGTAAAGCTATTAGATTCCGTTTGATCTTGTGATTTTTTTATGCCATCGACTTCATTAGAATTACTACTATTATTACTAGGACTGGTTTCATTTCCATTATTGATGTTAGTAATATTACTTTTTTCATTTGTGATATCATTTGAATTTGAATTAGAAGGTTGACTACGTTTTAAGAGAGTAGGATTTTGAATACTGCCGATTATTAGGAGAGGATTTTTATTCCATGAATTCATTGTATGTGATTTACGTTCACGATCAATAAATTTAATTTTTTTACAATTTAAAGGTTTAGTAGGTGTATATATAGATTCTCTTTCATAGGCAGAAGTTTCATTCATAATATCATCACTTTCACTTTCCAAATCTTTTCCTTTAATCATTCTTTGATTCCTATTTTTATTTCGAGTTTTATTTTCATTTTTTGGTATATTGTTTTTTATTGTTCCTTTATCCTTTAAGAATTCAGGGTATCTATATAATTCTTCTTCTTCTTCTTCTTCAACTTCTACATCTTCTACACCTTCCACATCATCATCATCTTCTTCTTCCTTATCCATAGATAACATCTTTCGTTCTTTTTCTTTTTGTTCATTTCGTGATTTATATTTCAATTTTGATTTCTTGAATTCATTGTCAAAGAAACTATTGGATGAATTCAATTTAGATTTTAATTTCTTACCAAAAAGACTATAGTGATGATGTGTATGACGTTCTTTTTTCTCTTCTAAATCTAACATTTTTACTCTAACTTTTTTCTCAGGTGTAGATAACTTACTATTACTTCTTTTATTTGGTGGAGTCATTAATCGAGATTTCGATGATTTCATAAAATTAATATCATTTGAATTTGATGATGTTGATGATGATTTTAAAATATTATGGGTATCTAAATGATCTTTAGAACGAGAACGAACTTCTGAATCATAACGATCATTTTTACTTATTATCTTCTTATTAAAATTAGATAAAGTAGTAGAGGAAGAGGAAGAAGGATGATAAAGACGATTATTAGAATGACGATTATTATTATTACTATTGCTATTATTATTATTTTTACTGCTATTATTACTACTATTATTATTATATGATTTTTGTTTTTTAAGGGTATCCACCTTCTTTTTACCACCATTGGTTTTCAATAAATTAAAATCAAAGAGTTGGTCGTCGTCTTCATCCTCATTTGGAATATCAAATACATTTTCATTAATCTTAGTTAAAGATTTTCTTTTATAACGATGTACTTTATCATTTCCTTCAATATTATTATCCATTTCTGAAATAGAATCCATATCATCATAAAGAAAAGATGAGTCATCAGTGGTTGTTGTCGTCATTCTACGATGATGAGTAGAATATTTTTTTGATTTTAATTTTGTTGGTGTAGAGGTTGAATTAGAAATTGAACCTTCATGTAATTTTTTAGAATCTATCAATGACTTTCTTCTTCGTGATGGAGTATTAATTTCTGATATATATTCTGAATCAGAGTCCAAATCATGATAATCGTAATCATATTCATTTTCGTTTTCATTTTCGTCAAAATCATCTTGATATTCATCGTCATCATCATCATCATCAATTTCTTCTTCGTTTTCATCATCATCATCATCATTTAATGAAAGATAGTCATTAGTATCATTATCATAATCTGAGTTCTGATGATAAGACGATTTTAATGATTTTATTTTCAGAGAATCTTTAGAATAACTTGATTTTGTATTAGAAGTTTGTTCTAAAATCTTTTGATTTTTCAATTTTTGATTATATTGTTTTGAAAATGATTCCTCTTTTGAAATTCTTTCCTTTTCTTCTCCTAAATAATATCTATCTTTTTTAACACTACTATTATTATCTTTATCCTCTTTTACTCTTATCCTGTTTTGGTCACGGTCTCTTTGAGAAAGAGAAGAAGATACAGATGAATAACGATTATGATTATGTAATAATTTATTATTTTTATTATATTCTTCTTCTTCAACTTCTTCTACTTCTTCTACTTCTTCTGCTCCTTCTTTCTCAAAATTTTTATTATTTATTATTTTTGATCTTTTAACATTTTTATTTGGTGTCGTAGTATTTGATGTTAATTTTGTTTTCGGATCAATATTTTCTTCAGATATACTATGTAATGAAGTTATTGAATTTTTATACTTTAAATTTTTATTTAATTTATTATCTTTTAATTTATTTTTAATACTTGATTTACCGTCACTGGAATATGTATTTTCTTCTCTATAGTTATTATTATTATTATTTTTAACATTACCGCTAGTATAATTGGCATTTTCTTCTTTTTCAATATTGTTTTGACGATTATCTAAATCAGCAAAAAGTTCTTCTATTTCACTAATATTATCTTCTGAGGAATACATACTATAATAGAGTTTAGCACTTAACGGATCATTTTCGGTACGACATGAACGAGGTGGCTGTCTTCTATAATAATAATAAAATAAATTATTTTCATATTTATTAATAATTTTTGACTTTTTTGTTTTCAATTTCTTATTAGATTTATAATTTTTAATTTTTGAATTTTCAAGGCTTTCTTGGATTTTTTCTTTATCTTCATCAGACGAGTAGTAATATCTTGAAGAGGTATCATTACTATTCGAATGATTTTTCTTATTAGCAAAACTTTGATTTGAAATAGATTTTTCTACAGTATAATAAATATATATATATATATTATATGTATGATTAATATATACAAATACAATTATAAACATAAAATTAAATTATTTTTATTTTTTAATGATTTTGATTTAAAAATTTAAAGAATATATATAATTATATAATATATATAATTGAATATATCAGTTAAATTGAAACTATTTTTTATTATATATATATATATTATTATTATTGTACTAATAATTCTATATTAATTTTATTTTATAATTTAATATGTTTTATTATTATTATTATTATTATTATTATTATTATTATTATTATTATTATTATTATTATTATTATTATTATTTATTTATTATTATTATTATTGTTGTTATTGTTATTATTATTATTATTATTATTATTATTATTTTTTATTTTATTTTATTTTTATTTTTATTTTTATTTTTATTTTTATTTTTATTTTTATTTTTATTTTTATTTTTATTTTTTAATTGTTACTTACTTTTTTCTTTATCATTAAGATGTGAATTATTTTCACTTTCTTTAGATAGTTTATGATTAGAATTTTGTGATAAAGATTCTTCTTTATGACGTTTGTGTTCACTATGACTAGATGGCGTTGAATGTTTTGAATTTTTTCTTTTAGTGTCAAAATAAATATCAAAAATACTTCTACATCTTTTTCTTTTTCTATTGGTAATTAATGATTCTGAAAAATCAAAATCCGACTCACCTTCACTATACTGAATAGGTAAATTGGGGGTTAAATCTCGATATCTGTCATTATAATCATCTTTAGAAGTGGATAAATTATCTTCTTCATGATTATTTCGATGCATCTTTTTGGCTCTATGATTTTGAAAATTTAATAAGGAAGATGATGGTTTTACAATATTTTCGACGATAGATTCTTTATCTTTATTTTTATTATCAGATGTCAACATATCATTTAATTTATTGTTTTTAAATTTAATTTTATTCATAGATATTTTACTGAAATCTTCTTTAATTTTAGAGGATGATGTTTCTTGATAAAGATAATTTTTACTATTTAATTCGGAATTATTTGCTACTGATTTATCAATTATATTATTACTTTTTTCATTTATAGTAAATTTTTTAATTTTGTTAAAGGATTTTGAATGAAGGTAGTCATACTTTTTATTTGATTCATCGGATATAATTCGTTTTTCAAAATTTAATTCATTATTCTTATTTAGAGAAGAATAAGATTTTTGGATATCTTCTTCTGAATGAATTTTAAAATGATTTCTTACTACTGTAGTATTATTCATACTATTTTTACTATCAACACTGATATTTTTACTAGTATTAAAATTATTATTATTATTTTTAATTTCAGAATTTAAAATGTTACTTTTATTTAAATTATTATGTGAAAGTTGATTTATAGAAGTACATATTTCATTTGATGATTTTTCGTTCTTTTCATTTTGTGTTGATTTCAAAGATTGTATATTTGAACTTAATATTATATCATTATCTAATGAAGTTGCTGCTCCATTGACATTTAATGGTTGAGCTTTTCCATTATAAATAAATTCGACATTTTTGGAATTATGTTGAGATTTAGAATTGATTTCACTAATGACTTGAAATTCGGAATTCTTAATTTTATAATTATTGCTTAAAGCAAGTTCAATTTGTGAATGGTCTTTGGAAATTAAATTATTACAATTACTACTTTTATTTGGAATGGAAGTTGAACTTGAAGAAGATAAATCAAAATTTGATTGAGAATTTATTTCAGCAGCAGGTGGAATTTTTGCATTTTCATTATTTGAAAGTAAATGTGAATTTAAAATTTTATTTTTTAATCCTACTGAAAATCTGTCCATTGGTTTAATTGCCTTAAGTGCCTTATCAATTGTTGACATTATTAAAATAAAATAAACATATATTATATATATATATATATTAAATAGATATATATAAATGTTTTGTCGGTTTCAATAATATATTTTTTTAAATTATTATTATCTATGTACTTAATTATAAAATAATTTATAATGAATATATATATAATTACAAATTCATTACAAATAATTATTAATTATTTCTATAAAAAAAAAATAAATATATAATAATAATAATATTAATATTAATAAAACACTTATATATATACTTAAATATAAATTTATATATTTTAGTGTGATAAGAATCTTTAATCATAACAAAAATGAATTTATTATTCCATTCATGTAATATTATTATTTTTAAATTCTATTATTTTTGAAAGGTTTAATTCTTATACTAAAGAAGGTGTAATTACTAAAATTTTAAATTCATTTCGAATAATACATTACATAATTATATAAATTTCAATTTAATTATATTAAGAAAATGAATTGATATTATTATTTTTATTTTACTAAATGAAAAAAAAAAATAAATATATTAAATTCATTTTAATTGAATTATAATTATAATTTAATTGAAACTTTCTTTTCGATGTAATTTCTTTAAATGAATTATTCATTTTTTAAATAGAATTCATATTTTATAAATTAAAATCAATATAAACATATTTCAAAATATATTTACCTTTTTCTTTCTTTCTTTCTTTCTTTTTTTTTTTTTTTTTTTTTTTTTTTTTTCTTCAATTTCGTTTAATTAATATATAATTTTCAAAAATTAAATAAAAGTTACAATAGTAAAATTTAAAATATTTTATTTTTAATAATACATTGAATAATATTTCTTATATACATTTAATAAATTAATGTATTATTCACTTTACTTCATAACTAATTATATAATATAAAATAGTTTACAACAATAATTATGTGCTTTATTCAAAAAATCAGTATAAATGAATTTTATTATAACAAAATTTAAAATATATAAATACAAAAACTAATTATTTAATGTTCAATGCAAAATAATAATTAAATTAAAATTAAAGTAATTTAGTACTAAATTACTATTTAAAAATTAAAAATTATAATTTTTAATTTATACTTTTGATGTCATTAAAGTAAAATTACTTTTTTTATTAAGTAAATGTTAATCAATTTATATTATTTTTAATAGAATTTAGTGAATTAAATGGTTAAATATCAGGATAATTTGATGAAATTTATTACAATTAAGTTTTAATATTTATAAAGAAAAGTAAAAAGTTTTTTTTTTTTAAAAAAAAAAAAAAAAAAAAAAAAAAAAAAAAAAAAAAAAAAAACTATATTATTATAATAATATAAAAAATTATTTTATATAATTATAATAATAATAATAAATATTTTCATAATTATTATAATTATATTTAATAAATATAAAAAAAAATAAAAAAAAAAAACTGTTAATAATTTTGTATTTATTATAGTATTTAATAATTAATAATATTTAAAATATGTAATAATAATATTATTAAATAATGAATTTTTTTTATAACTAATTTTAATAATAAAAAATATAAAAAACTTAAAGTTGTAATATATTTATATATATAATACTATAGATATTTATATATAATAATTATATTGAATAATATATTTATATTATAATATTTATTATTAATTAATTAATACAAAAAAAAATGTTTTTTTTTTTAAATAAATGGTTTTTTATTTAAACTTTTTTTATTTATTAATTTAAAATTCAATTTATTATAATATATTAATTATTATATATTACTAAATAAGAATTAATATAATTAATTATATATTTTATTTTATTTCAATTTTATTTTCAGATTATTACTATTAAAAAAAATAATAATTTATAAATTTATAATAATAATAATAATAATAATTAATATTAAAATAATAGATATTTAAAATGAAAGTTCACATTATATAACCAATCTTAAAATATTAGAAGTAAAGGTTGTTGGAATAATAATAATAAATAAATAATAGACTATACATTCATTATTAGTGAAACAGCATAGTAATATTCATTATATAAAAATCGTAATAATATTTTTTTTATTAGAAATCATTAATATTATTCATTATTAATAATGTTATTTAAAATAGTAATTCATTATTCCATAAGTAGAAGTTCATATAAATATATATAATTTTAATAATAAAAATATTTAAATATTAAGAACAACTTTACAATATATTATAATTTACTCTAATATATACAATTATAATTCTATTTTTTTTTACCAATGGTTATTAAAAAAAAAAAAAAAAAAAAAAAAAAGAGTTGAATAAGAAAAAGAAATATTTAAAAGCTAAAAATTGAAAAATAAGAATTCATGACTTTAAACGAATGACTTCAATATAATAAAAACTAAATAAAAAATAAAAAAATTAAATATTAAAAAATAAGAATATTAATTAAATAAATATTAAATACTAAATAATAAGAATAAGAATTATTTAAATTCAAATAATAATAATAAAACAATAACTATAAAAATTAAAATATTAAATATTAAATATGAAAGTATTAAAAAAATTATTTATTTAATAATTATCAAAATTATTTATTCATTAATGTTAAGCAATTATCCTTTTCCTTATTTATAAATTTATCTATTTATTTTAAATCTATTATTTATAGAATTATCGTATCGCTGTTTGGGCTAGTAAAACTAGTAATGAAAGAATAAATGTTAAGAAATGATAATGCTTTATATTTTATATTAACACCAAAGTATTTTAATTCATCTATTATTTTATAACAATTTATTTTATTATTTTATTTTATTTTATTTTATTTTTTTTTTTTTTAATATTTTTTAAAGAAATTTTATTATTACTAAATATTTATTATTAAATATATGTTATTAAATTATTTATTATTAAATATTTATTATTAAATTATTATTAAATATTTATTATTAAATTATTTATTATTAAATATTTATTATTAAATATTTGTTATTAATTATTTGTTATTAGCATAATAAATAATAATTTTTTAGAAATATATATATAATAATAATTTTTAATTTTAGAGAAAATATATTTCTTAATATATGTTAAAATGTAAAAATAATATATATTAAATTCAAAATGCACTTTCAAGCTGATTTAATCCAATAGCATTAAAGAAAGCTCTTTTAATTTTTATTTGATGTTCTTTCCTTATAATAAATAAAAAAATATATATATTTATATATAAATATATAAAATATATATATATTTTTTTATTTTATTATTTTGAAATATGTAATAAAACCATATACACCATATACAATAAAAAATATATGTATAATATAAATTTATACATAATTATAAATATATTTATAATATAATAATAAAATAGGTCTATATAACTACAATAAATTTAATAAGTGTTATTGTATTAATTAAAAAAATTAAATAAAAAAAAAAAAAAAAGTTTGCTTTTGAAGATAATAAATTATATTGAGAATTAAATAAAAAAAAAAAACTGATTTTAAAATTTATTCAAATTTTAAATATTAATTGATAAAGAAAAAATAGTTTATTCCTATTTTTTTGTATTTTTTATATAATGTTAAAAATATGAAATTTACATTCCATCTGAAATCGAAAATGAAAATATTTTTGTAACTGTTTAAATATTTATTATATATAAAAATTATAAATAAAAATTAATAAATATATATAAATATTTTATTGTATATTCATTATTTTATTTTTTTGTTTAGAATTAAAAAAAAAAAAAAAAAATAACAATATTATTCAAAATTAGAATATTTTTAATATTACAACATATATATAAAAACATTATAAATAATTAATTACTAAATTTTAAATAAATATATTTAAACAAATTTTTTTATTAAAAAAAGGTGTCATGTAATGAATTGAAATGTCAATGATTATATTATATATTTTATGAAAATATATATATATATTTTTTTTCTTAAATATCAGAAGAAAAATCTTATTAAATAAATTGATATTAATAATTTAAAAATATATAATATATCTAATCAAAAATATTTATGTATTATAATATTAATTAATGTTATGTTGATTAATAATTAATAATTTTTTTTTTTTATGTTTATTATTATTATTATATTCCTCAACGAAATTACAAATGTTGAATTTTAATTAATCTTTTATTATTATTAATATTATTTTCTTTGAAAATTTTAATGTTTTATTAATTTATTTAATTTGATAATTTCCCTTAGCAACTAATAAAAGAAAAAATTATTAAAATTTATAATTATTTTTATAATAAAAATTATTATTTCTTATGTTTTTAATTTTTTTATATATAATTTTATATTTTATTTTTTTAAATTATTCTTTAATTTTCTAAATATATATATTGTTTAAATTTATATCTATGAATAAAAAAAAAAAAAAGAAAAAATTATTCAACCATTTCGGCAACTTCAAAATCTGTAATTTGAGGTAAATATGCACAGGCACTTAATTCTAATGCATACATTTCATTAAATACATGATGTCCATCGTAACCTCCAAAAACGTAGATACGACTATCATAAAGTACTGCTGTATGATAACCTCTTCCTGAAGGTACCTTACCATATACTTTTCTAGTTTCCCAATTCATTGTAACTAAATTTAGTAGTAATACATCTCGTGAGTATTTCATACCATCATGACCACCAATAATGAAAAGGTAACTTCCTACTTGAGTAGAAGAATGACTTAAACGGGGAATAGGTTGATCTGCGTCAATACGTGACCAATGATTGGTCTTTAAATCAAGAATATGAATATCATTAAAGCATTCATGACCATCTGATCCTCCAAATACGATTACCTTTGATCCTACTATATTACTTGTATGGTAACCACGTGGTGATGGTGATTTACCAGTTGTATTAATATGTGTCCACGTATAAATGTAATCGAGAAGAGTTGGTGTATTATTATTGTTATTATTATTACTTGTAGTCGTACTACTATTACCTATAACTGTATTTCTAGCCATTGATTTAGTTAATGTGTTATTATTTGAATTACCACCACCACTTATTACAGATCCTCTATCACTTAGACTTCCAATTATTGGACTTCTGGAGTCACCAGTAACACCAGTAATTGTAGAACTCCTAAATCTTGGACTATTTTCAGCAACAACTGAAGATATAGTATTATTATAAAATGAAGAAGATGGTGGAGAAATAGAAAGAGCATAAACATCATTAAGTGCTCTAGAACCATCTCCACCTGCAAAAATATAAATCTTCTTATTATAAGTCCACATAGCATGAGCTCTTCTGGCACCAGGTATATCACCACCAACATTTGGTTTATACCATGTTAAAGTTTGGGTATCTAATATATAAAGATCATTGTAATACGTTGGACCATCACCACCTCCAAAGAAATAAATCTTTTTATCTATAGTGACACAAGAATGTGCTCTACATGGTGCTGGTGGGGTACCATTTGTTTTACAATGCATCCACCAACTGGTATCTGCATCAAATACATATAAGTCATTATAACAAACTTTATTATCACATCCTCCAAATATATATATTTTTTCATCAATCATGCACATTGTATGTCCTCTTAAACATCTAGGAGGTGCTTTTCCAGAAGCGTCAATCTTTTTCCAGTGCATTGCTGGCGTAGGAGGTAAAGCAGTAGTTAAATTTGGAATAGAACTTAAATTAATTGTGGTAAGATTAGTTAAGGAATGTAATAAGGACCTTGATTTACTTTTATCCATTCCCATACTACTTTTTCTTTCTTCTATATTACTATTTGAGGTAGCTCTAAAAATGGGTGATGAACCCATGGAACCACCATTAGCATTTTTTGTTAAACTTGAGTTTGAATTGCTTTTCTCATACTGAGCACTATTATCTGATGAATAAGAACGTACATGATTCATTCTAACTTTTTTTTTTTTTTAATTATTATTTTTTATGAATTTTTATAATTATTGTTTTTGTTTTTATTATTATTATGAAATATTTTTATATTTTCCTTTATATTTTTTGAAATTATTATAAATCTATATTATTTTATGTGTTTTGATTAATTATTTATTTATTTAATATTTATATTTTGTTAATAGTGTTTCTTATCTCTTTCTTTTTTTTTTTTTTTTTTTTTTTTTTTTTTATTTCCTTTTATATTATTTTTTTATTTGATAATAATTCCAAATTATATATTTATTCATTTATCTTGTAGAATTAATTAACATTAATGATTTGATTAATTTTTTTATTATTACTTTTTTTTTTATTATTATTTGTTTTTAGTTGCTTTTTTTAAATTACTTTTTTTTTTTTTTTTTATCAACTATAATTTTTATTTTTTCTTTAAAATCTAAGATATGACTTTTCCTTTTTTAGAATAAATTTCTTAATCAATAAATGTTGTACTATATATGTATGTAAAATAATATTTAAAAAAAAAAAAAAAAAAAAAGATTGTGTTCTATATATTATTATTATGATAAATTTAGTTTATATAATTATATATTATCTTAAAATAATGATTATTGTATTAATAATAATAAAATATATATATATATATATTATATAAAGATAATTATTAATAAATGTTAGTTTAAGTATATTTTAAATTTTTACAACTTTTATTAATTAATGTTTATGTTTTTTTTTTTTTTTTTTTAAATATATATATATATATGTATATGTATATATTTTATTGGTATATAATTTTACACGAAAGTAATAATTTTTCTATATCATTTATAAATATTAACCATAATAATAATAATTATAACTTTACAAAAACTATATAAAAAAAAAAAATAATGATTTATCTTTTTTGTTTCTGTTAATTATATTATTATCATTTAATATTAATTTATTAATTATAAGTATTTATTATATGTATATTTAATATATTCATCAGTTTCTTTAAATCTTTTTTTTTTTTTTTTTTTTTTTTTTACAAATTTATTTATTTTATTTTTTTATTACATACAATGATATTTTAAATACTTCTAAACTTTTTTTTTTCTTTACTTTATATTTTTACTTTTAATATTGATTTAGAAAAAAAATTTGTATTTTTTTAAAATTTTGAATAAAATTATAAAACAAATAAAAAAAACAAAAAAAAAAAAAAAAAAAAAAAAAAAAAATTAAAAATAATAATAATAATAATAATATGATATAATTTAAGAAAACTAATTTATTAAAAAAGTTGAAAATATATATTTTGTATTCATTAAAATTATTTATATAATTATATGTAATATAAAAAAAAAAAAAAATTTAAATATTAGTGATAATATAATTATTAATAATAGTGTAAATAGTTTTAATTTTATTTAAAAAGATTATTTAATTATTATATTATATTATATTAATTATAATATTAAAAATTCTTAATAGAATTTCAAACTTTAAAAAAAGAATTCCAAAATATATTTTTAATTCATAATTAAAATATAATATATTAATATTAAAAAAAAAATAATAAATATAATTATTTAAAAGCAATAATTCAACAATCATTATATGATAATAATAGATGATAAATAATAATAGATAATAATTATAGTAACAATAAAAAGTAAAAATGTAAATTTTTTTCATCTCATTTTTTTTAATAATTTCAATTATTTTTAATATAAAAATACAATATAATAATTTTGGTAAATATTATTTTTTTATGAACTTTAAATTTTTAAATATAATTAAAAAATAAAATAAAATGAAAAAAAAATACAATAAAATTAATATAATTAAAATTATTTATTCATAATTACATAAATATAAAAAAATATAATAAAATATAATATAATAAAATATAGTAATATAATAATATTTGATACACATTTTAAATGTATTGATTATTATAATATGGAATGAATTTATATGTATAATAAATATTTAAAATATCTCCAATTTTAATATTATTTAAAATTAAATATAAATTAAAGTTACCATTATTTTTTATTATTATTACTATTTTTTAATAATTTTATTTCAAAATAAAATAAAATAAAATTAAATAATATAAAATATTATTAAAATATTATTATATATATGTTTTTTTTTTTTTTTTTTTTAATTTATTTAATAATATAAAAATATAAAAATTTTATTTTTTAAAGAATGTGATAACTTCTTCTATAAAATTATATATAATATTTCATGCTTTACATGGAAAAAAAGGTTTTTTTTTCATAAAGGTATAAAAATCTAAATATTCTTAATGTATTATAGATTATATCTTTGTAAAAAAAAAAATGTACATTAAATTAATTAATTACATGTAAATTATATATATTGTCGGAGATCATATTACATAATAATTATATAATTATTATTAAATATGTATTATTATTATTATAAGTATTTTGGTAAAAAAAAAAAAAAAAAAAAAAAAAAAAAAAGAAAGAAAGAAAAAATCATACTCTATAATAAATAAAAATCATCGTACCTAATAATATTATAAATAAAAATATATATGATTATATTATTATATTAAAGTAAAATATTTTAAATTATCGAGAAAATTAAAAAAAAAAAAAAAAAAAAAAAAAAATGAGTATATCTTCGAAATATACTATTTTCCATTATTCATGTGAATTGTGAATATTCTATATTCCTAAATTATCTT